>CAUYRT010090225.1:0-56652 GCA_963574885.1 Lepilemur ruficaudatus | reverse complement strand
TTCATTTTATTGAACAAATGGAAATGATACTTAATAAAAATAGGAAAAACATTAACCTAAATAGAATAACTTATTCCCTGAAGATGCCCTAGCGTCTATAGTATTTGAAGCTACAATGTTTATTCTGTAATTAGTGACAATCTTGCAACTGTATAAATTTCTTGTGGTATATAAATCATTGTTTGGCAAAAATGGAATTATATTATCCACATTTTCTTCTTTATACCTTATTTTTCTCTTTCAACAATACATTATGGAAATTTCAGCAAATTTACTGGCTTGCCTCTAACTCATTCTATCCCTATTAGCAGAAAGTTATGTAGCTTTTTTAAGTTTTTCCAAATTTAGTGGATGTAAAATGTACTGTTGTTACTTCAATTTGTATTTCCCTTACTACTAAGGAGTTGAGCATCTTTCCATACGTTCAATATTCATTTGGATTTGCTTTTCTATGAATTGCCTATTCATCTCCTTTGTCTATTTTTTGATAAGCTTTTTGTCTTTTTGTTAATTTGTATTATAAAAATCTTTTATATTTTCCATATAATACATTTTTTCCAATCTATCATTTGTCTTTTGGCTTTGTTTTGATATCTTTTGCATCTAAAAAATCTTCTATAATACTATCTTGGTTGAACAGCTTTTTATAATACCTACATTGTCCAAATAATCATCTAAATTTTATTAAATTATTGCCTTTTTCTTTACACTTTTTTATTGTATCCTTTTTATTTTTTATTTTTTTTATTTTAGAGCTTTATGGGGGTACACACGTTTTGGTATCTAATTTTCGTATGGCATATGATAAGGTTCCAATTTTATTTTCCTCCAGATGGATTAACCAGGTGTGTCAGCCATTTCTTAAATAAATGACTTCTTTGAATTGAAATTTTACTTTTGTCAAACATTGAGTTCTTACATCTACTAAAATTCATTACTGGATCTTGATTATTTTTCATTCAATTTGTTTCTTTCTGTATCAATGCCATGAGGCTGATATATTGTCTTGAGAATTTTTTGTTTTTAATTTTTTCTTATGATCTATTTTATTATCTGGCAATTCAAATCATTCTCACTATTCCTTTTTTATTTCTTGGCTACTCTAGAAATTTATTTCTCTGTATGAACTTTAACATTATTTCATTCAATTTTTAGAAACTCCTTATGATTCTAATTGGAATTACCTTCCATTTATAGATCAATTTGGGAAATTTTGAATTTGGGATATATTAAGAATTCCATTCAAGAACACGATATATTTGTCCATTAGTTTCACTTTTTTATATACTACAATAAGATTCTTTATCTTCCTTCGTAAAGAGCATCTATCTTTCTTCTTTATTTCTAGGGATCTAACAGTTTTGTTACTATTGGGAATAGAATTTATAATTCTATTTTCTTTTTAACTGGTTATGGCTTTTATGGAAAAGAATTTACAGAATTTTTTAACTAAAGCTGGGAGACTTTTGAAAATGTAGAAAGAGGTCAGTCAGCCCTATAAAGGCAAATCTGAACTAACACCGTCATCATTTAGGATTAATCAGGATTAGTCTCATTTCCTTCTAAGTCTCTGTCTCCTGGTGGCTTCCTTGCCCAGCTACTCTCTAATATGGGTACCTATTTTGCGGTTCTTTTCTGTTTCACCTTGACTGAATTCTATTGGTCTTCTATGCAGTGTATTACCTGTCCTACAGGTTGGTCTGAGAGGATGTCTGAGCTTCCTAGGGGCTGGGGCCAGCACACTTCTGGATTTGCTCTGTCTCTTAGACAGTACAGTAGACACCACTAAAGCAATCTCTAGCTATATGGTATTAGACTTTTATACCAGCAATATAAAACAACTAACCAACTCCACAGTGGTCTTAAAAGTTATATATGCAGTAAAGATTATTGTTAATGAGCAGATAAGAAACCATTACAAACTTGAAGAGTGGACATTTAAATGTAGTTATATCAAGCTAATAAACCTTAAAAATTAACAGACTAGATCTCAAAGCAGACTAAATCTCACCTGCATTGAGTAGGCTAAGTTTAAGTAGCCTATTACTTAACACTAGTTTAAGTAGGGGAAGTTTTCTTTCTCTTCCCTTAACTCTGGTATCTAATGTGTAAAGGTGCAATTCAGCCATCTAGTCTTCCCTTGCTCATACACACTATGGGGACCTGATCTCCACCTACCCCAACACTCTCAGATGGAGACAGGGAGATCAGACTTTCTGTCTGCACAACAGGCAAATGCTAGCACACCTTGTAAATGACTTCTCTCTGTCCCTTTTCCCTGCTTTTGTCTGGTCAGTCCTTATCTAGAAAACTAACCCAGATATTCATATTTGGGTTTAGCCTTGACTTTTGGATTCATCACAGAACTCTCCACTTCTGAATCTACCTCTGTTCCTCCCGTCATCCTCCCACCCCCAAACTCTCATTACCCCTTCTTCTATGACTCCTCAATACAGAAAATGTATTGGACATTTTCTGGCTGGAGGTCTAAGCTCTTGAATTTCATTTAAGAATAATTCCTTTGTCTGGCATTGCTTGACCCCTCTCCAGCCCCACCCCAACTCTCAGTTCTATCTTCCACACAATTTAACAAGCAGCATCCAGGACTCCACCTTCAAACCTGTTGCAGGCAGGGTGTTTGCTGGGCTTGCCAGGACCTCACCTCATTATCATTTGAACCTTGACAGTTATCTCAGTTGATCCTCACACAGGAGGTGGGTTAGGGTCTAATAGTACTATTTGCACTTTAAAAATAAAGGAGCTGAGGTTCAAGAGAGGCCTTGATACTTGTCCAACATCACACAGAAGTGAAACTTTGACTTGAGTGCAGGTCTTCTGACTGAAAAGTCCTTGCTTCCTGTAACCATTTCTTTCTGTTTCTTCACATAATTAAAACAAAAATGTCTGGCCTTTTATGAAATTGTAAATTCCTTGAGAATGGATACCATGTCTTTTTGTCTTTAGGTTTATTCTCTCCCAAAACCCAATAAGGGCTCACCGAAGACAAAGTCTTGCACAATATTTGTGATGAACAATAATTCTGTGCAAAGTAAACACAGGCAGCAGAGGGAAAATGTAAAACCAAAGCATGAAATAAGAAGTTTGAACATTAACAGCACTTATAGTTGATGGCTTTTCTAGGAACAGCTTTTATAGAAAGTGCATATTTGAGAAATGAAATGAATCATGGCATTGTAGAATATTAGAACCAGGTCATAAAATCTTTATGATATTCTTACCCAATTTCTCTGAATTGAGAGAATAGCCAACATTTAGAAGGCAATATGGAATAAAAGAATCTGAGGAGTAAGCTCTTTTTTTTCTTTTGATTCTAGAAAGTCTTTATTCAAGAGTTCTGGTCATATTTCTCTTGAGATCACTTTCTGGCATTACTAAGTTGTATAAATGTACAACATGAGCAATGTTCATCTATTTAATCACCCAGTAAGTCAATATCTTTTAGATAATGTTTAGGTGCTTACATCATTTTTTTAAAACTTTATCTCTTTATTTTTTAACTTTCTTTAGTCAAAAAGGGATTAAGAAAGATATTACAGTTTTGCTTCTCGATTTTGTGTATTTAATATACAACCACAAAGTCTTACATTCTTACAGCCTTTTTTCATCTAAAAAACCTCTTACCTTAGAATATCAAAAAAGCAACATTGCCTTTAAAAGTGATCAGAATATAACATAAACATCTTATTTAATGAGATCAATATCAATGTTATCTTCTTTGATAGTATTTATAACTGCAACCCAAATAATGTTCCCAGAACTTTAAAAAAAATGAAGCTCCTAGTGTGACTCCTCTAGAAGCAGTTAATAAAGTGTGCTAATCTAAGAAAAGTAATTTTCAATGATCATAGATAATGACATGGGACAAGAATATATAGAAATGAAAACTATGAATTTAAGGGAAACCTTAACTATATATAATAGGGATAACAGTTGTGAAATATAATTGGCTCTCCATATCTCTGGGTTCTGCAATAGCGATCCAAAAATATTCAAAAAAACAATAAAAAATTATAAATTTTAAAAATATAGTATCACAACTATTCACGTAACATTTACATTGTATTAGGTATCATAAGTCATCTAGAGATGATTTAAAGTACATGGGAGTATGTGTGTAGGCTGTATGAAAATACTATACCATTTTATATAGGGGACATGAACATCCTAGATTTTGGTATCTGCAGGGGATCGGGGGTTAGGGAAAATAGGATGGGGGGATGGGGAAGGGGTCAGGAGGTACAGTAGCATATCCTAGAACCAATCCCAGACGGATGCCAAGGGACAACTGTAATGTGATTTTCTCTTTGCATTTCTTTGAATGTGACCTTCTTCATAGCCTTCCAGAATCATCCTTTTTGCTTCAGGAGATTTGGGCTCGTGGGAATGTAAAGGGATGGAATGAGTTCTCACTCAGCCTTTAACTATCTGAAAAGTGGGCCTTTGCAGGCTGGTGAAGCACTGGTTTTGAGAGTCAAGCTTTGTCAGGAGTAAAAGGAATTTCTGAGTTCTCCAAAGACTCTGCTTTTATGATAGCAAAACTTGAAGAGCTGTGTATTGAGTTTTACAATAAGCCACAGGTAAAGGAAAACTAGGATATGACAGTAAGGGAAGACACACGTGTTTAGGGAATTGGTAGGGAAGTTTCCAGGAGAGGAGGAAAGAGAGATTCTGAAAAAGGAAGCATGGGAAAAAATGGTATGTAGAATGAAACATACAGAATGGAAAGGTCTGTGGCAAAAGCCCCTGCTTTCTCTCCCCTGACTCCCTAGCCCAGCTGTAAACTAAACTACCAGTTAGGGCTGGGGCTTGGTGAGAATAGGAGTTGCCTAAGTTGTAAAAATTTAGGCAGGCATTCCATCTGAGTACTGCAAGCCTGAGGGGAGTGAGCGCCTCCTTAAATTTTGTGCCCTAGGTACCCCACTAGCCTCACCTAGTCCCAGCCCTGCTACAAAGATGGGCAGAATCACAAGCCATAAGTTTAGTGTCCTACTTTCTCAACCAGATACAGGAAAACCTGTGGGCACTTGGAATAGCACCACACTCATGGCAGCACCGCATCCAACATGATGTGGGAAAGACAGGGAGCTACCTACACAGATGGTCTGAAATAATGTGACTAATTCCCCATGGCTTGCTCAGAAGTTTCCACATGACCTGCCAGGGGGATAAGGAGATGCAGAGAGGACCAGCAAAGACCTGTGGATGGAAATGAAGGTTGTCATGGCAAGGATAGAAGACAGAGGGTGATGGGAATCTATGATTAGTAACAGGTGGGACCAATATACTATCAACAGATTGAGGACAGATCGAGTGTACAGACACCAGTGCAAGGAAGCGCCTCAACCAGAGGGCATCAAGGAACAAAATGACAACCCACAGGCCTATGTGTACAGGTCTGAAACACAGTCATCACTACCTACAGGTGGTGTGAACTTTCCCATACACCAAGGTGCCTTGGAGAGAAGAGCAGTAACTCAAAGAGATATTGTGTTCCTTTTCACTGGCAATTTTTGTTTTATTGTTTGTTCCATTTTCCCATGATAATTAATAGGATGTATTAATAGTTTCATAAACAAGAATAAATCAGTTATTCAAAACAACCAAAAAAACTGCACTTTAGAAATATTAGTGTGTCCAATTTTAACAGCTTTATTGAAGTGCAATTAATATGTAATAAACTGCATAAATTTCAATTTGCTAAGTTTTAAGATAGATATACATCTCTAAAATCATCATTACAATCAAAACAATAGGCATTTCCATCCCTCATGCACCTTTGCAACCCTTGCCTTCCATCACTCCCCTCCCACATCCATCCTCAGGCAGCCGCCAATCTGCCTCTACCACGTAGATTTGCTTCCATGTCCTAGAATTTTAAACAAGTGGAATGATATACTTTGTACTCTTTTTCGTCTGGTTTCTTGCACTTGGCATAATTATTTTGAGCTTTATCCATGTTATTGCTTGTATCAGTAGTTTGTTCCTTTTTATTGCTAAGTAGTACTCCATTGTATTGCTAGGCCATAATTTATCAATTCATCTGTTAATGGAAGTTTGAATTGTTTCTACCTTGGGGCTATTAAAAATAAAGCTTTACATGAGAGTTCTCATTGTAGCACATCTTCAACACTTGAGGTGGTGAGTCTTTAATTTTAGCCTTCCTTATTGGTGGGTACTGGGATCTCATTGTGTTTTTATTAATGGCTAATGATTTTGAGTATATTTTATGTTTTCTGTGTATCATCTTTGGTGAAGCATGTGTTCAGATCTTTTGCCCAATCTTTATTGGGATGTTTGTCTTTGAATTATAGAGTTCTGAGAGTTCTTTATGTATTTGCATACAAGTTCTTTATTAGTTATATGCTTTATAGGTATCTTCTTCTAGTCTATAGCTTATCTTTTCACTCAAAAGTGTCTTTTGCGGATCAGAATAGCTAAGAAATACTTGTTTAGATATCTAAAAAGGTATTTAAGAAGTATCTAGGAAATTTATGCCTAACCCAAGGTCTCAAGGACTTTTCCCCTGTGTTTTCTTCTAGAATTTTTATAGTTTTAGGCATTACATAATGTGAAAATTTTACTCCATTATATGTAATTAAAAGAAAATCATTACTTGCAAACAAATACTGAACAACACATGAAACAAGTTGGTGTAGCATAATGGTTAAGAATTCATTATCTAAGAACAGACTAAGATTCTAGTCTCAGTTCCAATATTTACTAGCTATGTGATCTTGGTCAAGAAAATATTTAACTGCTCTGGCCTTGTTATCTCATCTACAAAATTAGGGTAAGAACAGTTCCCACCTCATAAGGTTGCTCTGAGGCGTGAGCTAGTGTATGGAAAGCACTGTAAAATTCACATAGCTCATAATCACTAAGGTAATCAAGTGAACTTGATGAGGAGAATGTCCAAGGCATAGAAAATAGATGAAAAGATGGCTCCCGCATAGCTGAATGAACAGATTATACATCTGAACACATGCATCTGAGTGTCCAGCATTTGGTTTTCTGAATGAAGTGGTAAAAGGAGAAGCCATTAAAAAAATGGATGGTGAAAGTTCTAGCAGAGGAGTAGAAGCAATGCTTTGGATCAGCTGGAAAAGAGTGATAATAGAGCTGATAGTGTGTCCATGCAAAGATTGTAGTAGATGACTACTCATGACTACTGCTCAAGTAAGCTAAGAGAATAGGGAAAATATAGGTGAAATTATGCACAGCACTGTGGAAAGACATCTTAGCCTAGCTTTAACTAAATTTTTGGTGCCTGTGATATGAGATTAGATCACAAAATCTCTAAGGTCTAGCAGCCTGTGAAATTTCCAGTCTGTGCTGTGGAATTGGGAGTAGGGAGAGGAATGATCCCTGAAAATTCCAGATGGTGAAAATAAAATAGAATTCTGGAATTGACAGTTACCAAGTATAACCAGTTCCTTGTGTAGTGATCTGTGGCTGATGGAGGAGAAAGGGGATAATAAGGTATTTTCCCAGAGCCTCTGCTCTCAGTGAATAGCACATGAAGTACTGGATTCAGGAAGTGAGATTGCCAAGGAAGTGAGAGAGAAAATATATAGAAAAAGGATGGATGTGTGGGCTGAGAGATAAGTGTTCAAAGTCTGGAGTTTTACCCATTGGACACCATTTCTCTGAGGATCACTGTGAAAATAAGGTGCTTTCTCATTTTTATGTATGGGTTAAAACAATTTTTTTTTTAAAAAGCCAGCCAGTTATTGCTATGAAATACATTTCTAGCCTTTAGCTTCCCAATTAGTGCTCTTTGGGATAAAAATAAATTTAAGCATTTGCCCAAGGAAAACAAAACTGACCTGTTCAAATAATTTTAAAATTCCTTCCAAAGACAATAATATATTAATTCAGTTATTTGAACTATCTTGGCCTCTGACTTTTTCTGTACAAGTAGATAATTAAAAGTCAAATATACATTTTTCAGCAATGCAATCATCCCTGAATGTTTTATTTTGGTTGAAATTTTGGGAAAGGAAAACTCAGACTGGGTTTTATCCATTCAACATATTTATGGACACCTACCATGCCCAGCACTGTACTAGGTACTTTTATTCATTTTCATGTATACATTTTCTTATTTAATTTTCCCATTAACTGTGTATTTTTGGCAAAAGAAACTTAAAAAGGTTAAAACTTGTCAAATTTCTGTCAGTAAGAGGTAAAGCCCTCTTGGAATATTTAATCTAGTTGAATAAGCAGGTACCTCCAAATAGTACCCTAAGGTAAGTGCCATCATAGACATATATTAGCCTATGTGGCTCCCAGAGGAAGCTCTAGGAAGGCCTTTAAAAAACGAATAGAGCTTTGACAGGTAAACGTTAGCCTGTGAGAAGGGGAAGAGGTAGAAGAGAAAGTCAAAGTAGAGGGGGAAATTTTCAGAGGCCTATTGGCCGGAGAATGCCTGGGGTGGTCATGAAACAGCAAGTTGCTATAATTTGGGTGACAGGATAGGGCAGTAGGAAATGTCAGCATGTGTCAGACTTGGAGACAAGATGAGATATAACTGTAGCGGGCAACAGGAAGACAGCAAAGCATTTTGACCAGGAGAATGGCTAGGTCAGAACCGTGTTTTAAGAAATACTTTCTGCAGTCCTTAACTGATCTATGGTAACCTGGGCAGAAGGAGAGGAGGTCGATGGCAGGGAGGCTGGTGGAGGCCATCTTGGTGATGCCAGGAGGGACTATGCCAGAGGAGAGGGAGAATTTCACTTCCCATCCAAAGTGTTCTCTCATAAATTCTCTTTGCTCCTATTCCTTGGAAAATAAGGTAGAATTAGCTAACTGCCTGATTTGAAAGGGTTTTTTATTTGTTGGTTGGTTGGCTTGTCCGTTATTGGGAAGGGGCTCTTTCTGTGCAGCAAAAAGATACAACCGAAGTGTTGCTCCAGGAAAATCAATCCAGTTATAATGGACCAGTTACTCCTCACCTAGGTACTGGGAAGTGAGGAATGGAAGGAACACTGGCAATCAGTAGATCTTGAAAGGATGGAATCAGTAGAACTTTATTGGATTGGAAGACTTAATGGTAACTTCCAAATTAAACCCAGTGGCTAGGAAAGTGGGGGGCTTCCTGTAAGAAATAAGAGAAGACAATGATTTGGGAAGAAAGATAATGTATTTATTTTAAATAGGTTGAACTGGAAGTAACAATAGGACTTTCATGAAGAAATATCCAGTAGCCAGAGTTGGTGTTCTTGGAAGAAGTAACGGCTGGAGACAATATAGTCAGAGGTTGTCTGCATGGAGATGTCTGTGCTGAGGGACAATATGGTGGCAAACAGATGATGACTTAGGGAAGACCTTTGAGGAAACAGCAGGAGAAGGGGACTCATCCAGACTGAAAGCACAGGAGGCAAGAGACGTAGAACATGCGAAGTTGCAGAGGTAAAGGGAGGAGAGGTGAAGCTGGCAAAATGCAGCAGTCATGCCTATGAGGATATGGATGCAGGGGCTGTGTTTGGTGACAAAGGACCACTTCCTCTGGGCAGTCTTCCTGCCCCTCCCTCCCACCTCACTCTAGGCCATCCATGACTTATTTTCTCTCTTACTGTTTGGCCTGGGCAGAGATGGCATTGGTAGTGGGTTAGCCACCAGTTTGCCTTAGATCAAATGCTCCCTAAAAGCAAGGATGGCTGGGGGTGGGGGGGTGTAGCCCAGCAGAGTGATGCAGGGTGGGGACTCAAGGGAAAAATTAACACACTCCCTGAGAGAGCAGTTTCAGGAGAGTGCTGGGAAGTCAAACTGTAAGATGTAACAACAGGAAGATGGTAAGAATTGAAAGGAGTACTTGATTATGGGAGAAAATGGGCAGAGAATTACAAGAAATTTACAGTAAGAGAGAAGCAGAAAGAATGTAATGTTTAATTCTAGGATAAGAGAGATTTGACTACGTTCCTAAACTGTGGTGAAAGGCAGTGGAAAGAAGAGAATGAAGATGCAAAAAGAAGCAATGGTAACAACCGATGGAGCAAGTTTGAGGAGGACTGCTGGGCACAGGCGGGGGTTAACCTCTGGCTGAAGGCGGGGCTTGGGAGAAAGTGCAGAGAAAGGGAGAGGTGGGAGGTGGGCATAGCAAATGCACTTTGAGGAAGGAAGCTATGGCCTAAAGGCTGACCTTGAAGTTCTAATGCTGCCATTTATCAGTTGTGTGGCCCGTGACAAGTGACTTAACATTTTTCTGAAGACTTAACTCCCCTTTTGGTAAAATGGGGCACTAACTTGTAACTCCAATAACTGGATGTTTTTGTCCCACTTGCTTGCAAGTGCCTTCTTGGCGGTTTCTGTTTTTGTTTGTTTGGGGATGTTTCCCCTTACAGGGCGGAGTAGCCTGAAGGTGGTCTGGATCCTATCAGCAAAGCAGGAGGTGGGTCATCTGAGTGTGGAGACAGTGATGCCATAGGCCGGAAAGCAGAAAAAGGTTTTAGGAGTGCTGGGCATAGGCTACGGTGATTAATATAACAAGAGTAAGAGCATTTGCAAGCATCAGTGAGGACCCAGAGATTAGAGAGCAGTGATGCCTGATCCAGGAGGAATCAGGCCCCTTAGCTAGAAATGTGTCGGGAAGGTGTGAGCACAGCGTCGTTGCCGAACCTCTCTCACAGGTGTGGGTTATGAGGGGCGCCCACCTGGGCTGCACGCATCCCAGGAGGCTTTGGGATGGGCTTGAGCGATTTCTAAGGCCCCTGAAATCGGCTAGATGCGTTGATTTCCACGGGGCTTGCAACAGGGTCTCAACCCAAAGATTTGGAACCCGTAACCAGAGCTTGGTAAACTGGCGGGGAACGCGGGCGGCCGCCCGGTGGTGCCCGGCGAGCCGTTCGCAGTGCGGCGCTGCGCAGCGCCCCAGGAGCTTGAGGAACTTCCCTTTCATCTCTTCTGGCCATCGCACGACCTCGGGCTTTTCCTCTCGGTGACTGCTGCGCCTAGTGAGGCCCCGCCCTTCCGTGCCGGCCGGGGCAGCCCCTCCCGCCTCTCCACCCGCTCTGCTTCGCGGACCGCGCTGGAAGCCCCGGCGGCGGCGGCGGCGGCGGCGGCCCATGGGGCGCGTGGCGCTGCCCGCCTGGCTGCAGCCCAGGTAGGGCGCTCGGGCGCGCGGGCGGGGGCGGCGGGGGCGCGGGCTCCCCCAGCAGCGGGCGGGCCCCGGCCGGCGCGGGCTCTCCTTGGAGCTCTGGTCGGGTATTAGCTAACTTAATTCTCTCGAGCACCCTCAGAGGAAGGCTCTGTTGTTTTCCCCACTTTACAGATGAGGAAAGGGGAAGGACAGGCTGCGTGGCCACCCCTTCCCTTCGTGGGCTCTCTGCCAGTCCTTCCTCCCCCTCCCCCGTCGGGAGCGCTTCCCTTGACTTTGTCCGACGCAGTGTCGCGGGTGATTTTCAGATCTACCAGCGGTGGCAACACCTACCACACGTGTAGACTCCAGGGGAACTGATTCAGTGCTACAGGGTTAGGGCCTGGGGACGTGTATGTTCAACGGACAAGCCGGGTGATTCCGATGCAGGGTGAAGGAGGCTCCCTTCTTCTCAGCCCCTTCAGTACTCCGTCATATAGGGGCGGAGGTGCGCAAATAATGTCACCCAGCTGCACGGTATCTGCTTCCCGGCTTATTAGCCTTGTCTCTTAGAGGTTAGACGTCTCCAACTGGGAGAGAACCTTGTCTACACTGGCAGGGTCACTCGTTCCACCCTTCTGAACTCCCAGGGAACACTTCAAACTGTGCTTTTCCTAACTCCCTCGAACCATATATCTGTCAATCTTCTCTTAGTCATCTTCCCAGCAACCCACAACACATTTTTAAACTCAGCTTGACTTCCCTTTTCTGGCCTGAACAACTAAACTGCTTTCTATGTGTGTCTGATGAAGGAAACTATCTGCCCTTGCAAAATATAATAGAAGGCAGTGGTGAGATACTGACCCCAATCACATAATGTATTCAGAAGTCAGGTGTGTCCAATTACTGAATTACCCACCACTGGGGAGTGCCCCTACCCCCACTCCCTCTGAGAACTGAGCCAGTTCTCTCTCAAGGTCTGCACTCAGCAGGCTGAGCTGCTGGGACACATATTGCCCCATATGGACCCCTCTGCACCCGTGGTTTTTTTGTTTTTTTTTCAAAAATATTCAAAGCCATCTTTGGTAAGGCAGTGATTGCTTTATCCCTTGGTGAAAAGCAAGGTTAGAACTTTATCAAAGATGAAAGTGGATAATGGATTTTGAAAGAGAACTATATTTGGTTTTAAGCAAGTTCAGACTTATGATGGTCCAGCTTATTACAATTTTTTGACTTTCTGATGGTGAAAGCTATACACATTCATTAGAAATCATACTTCACATATTTAGTCTTTCCCTGGGCTAGTGATGTGTGGGTAAGATACTCTTCTGATGCTGGCAGTGGGCAGCAGCTCCCAATCAGCCACGTGACCGTGCGGGTGAAGAACTTGTACCCCACGGGGTCCTGTGTTGCCAGGTGATTCTGCCCAACTTCAGGCTAACGCAAGTGCTTTGAGCACAGTTAAGGGGGGTGAGGCTAAGCTGAGATGTTTGGAAGGTTAGGTGTATTAAGTGCATTTTTGACTTAGAACATTTTCAACTTAATGCTGGGTTTATCAGGACATAACCCAAATGGTAAGTGGAGGAGCATCTGTACTTGCTTTAACAGAAAGTATGTGCTCTGGGTCCCTTCAAAATCTGATGTGTATCTCGTGGTAACCAAACAAAAGACCATGATGTGGAACAGTTTTCTTTTGCTTGCTCAAGTTGGCCAGTACATTAAAGGACATACATACAATGATGAAATGATGATAATAAAAGATGTGTTTAATGGTATTTTTCTATATTTACAGGTACAGGAAGAATGCCTACCTTTTCATCTATTACTTAATCCAATTTTGTGGCCACTCATGGATATTTACAAATATGACAGTCAGATTTTTTTCATTTGGAAAAGGTAAAACTCCAAAAACAGTTTTTGATAACTTTTAATCCTTGTTTTCACCCGGTACTCCTTATATTAATTTTAAACTTCTACAAATCTCCCCTAACATCCTTTGCTCCTCTGAAATTCGTATTTTGTCAGTAACCATACATCTTATTGTGAAAACCAAAACCTTTGTGGAAAAGGAGGAGGAGTGAGATAAGAGAAAATGACTTGGCTTCCCCCTGAGTTAGGCAGTTTGCCCTGAAAACGCAGACATGGTATTGGGGTGGTGCCATTTCACTGTTACTTTGAGTTTTGCACCAAACCTGAGCAGATTTGTTTTCTGAGGAAATATGTAAATCCTGTGCAGAGAAATCAGAAATTAATGAAATTCTTCCAGTGTTTTTTTATTCTTCAGGTTTAAGGTGACTGGAGACTATTAGTAAGAAAAACACAAACTTTAGATGTCCCAAGCCTCTCTTTGGTCCCCTTGAAAAGTAATGTGTAAATGACACACTTTGTAGAGATGACTAATCACTTGTATGGGAGTTGGCATTAATGGCTTAAGTTATAAATTTCCTCTGGTCTTCCTAAAAAGTAAAGATATTTTTTTAAAGTAGCATTTCAAATTTTAAATAATGAATCATTAAATGACTGTCAAAATAACATTCTTTTCACATTCCATCCCCACGTGGGTAAGTGTCATCACAGTTTACAACTGTTGGGTGACTTGACAATTTGAGCAACTGCTGGCTGCAGCTAAAAACAAACATGGATAATACATCTGGGAAAAGTCATGCTGTGCTCATCATTTCAGACTTCCGTGTCATAAGGAAATTAATCTACTTCTGAGGCACCATAAGCTATCTTACGTTGCTTTTTCTTACTGGAAATCTACAGATAAAGTCTTGCCTTTGTTAAAAACATCCAAAAATACAACCTAAGACTTGAATTTCAACTGTAAGCACTGAGAATCTTCAAGCAGAGGAAAACACAGGTGATGGGAAAACATCCTTTATATTTTCAGAAAAAAGCCATCACCTCTAGGCTGTGGAAATTGGCTGACCCTGTATGGGCATGTTACTGGTCACTCACAACATGAACCACAGGCCATGAACTCTGTTATGCTACCTCGTCTTCCCAGTGAGAAAAGTTGTCTCAGTAGTGTATTTATTTCTTAATTATTAT
Organism: Lepilemur ruficaudatus; assembly: GCA_963574885.1. Classification (NCBI taxonomy): domain Eukaryota; kingdom Metazoa; phylum Chordata; class Mammalia; order Primates; family Lepilemuridae; genus Lepilemur; species Lepilemur ruficaudatus. Next base: position 42,503 of record CAUYRT010090225.1, on the reverse strand, counting down.
CCTGAAGTTATAATTATAGAAGATATTATTAAAGAAACCACTGGTTCGTATGGAAAGCAGACTGAAAACTACTAAGTGGGGATCGGTACAATTCTTGAATCAATGTATAAATTAAGTAAGTGCAACAACCGTCTAAAACCCTGACTTTGTAACCCCTGCTACCTTCTTCCTTCACAGAGCTGTGTAATTGATGATGCTGTGTTATAGCAAGTGCAGGGCAGTAGATAAGAGCATGGACTATCTGTGTTTCAGGAATCATCCCTGAAATGGGGATGATGATGATAGTGTCCACCTCATTCAGCTGCTGAGAAGAGAAACCCTTAGTGGTCAATTATTCTCATGTGCATGATCGCTAGGCAGTAAAGACAGCAAAATCTTCCTTAGAAGTTTCTAAACATGGCAGGATTTCATTTTAAAACATAAAGCAGCAGATTTGTCCCAGGTAGAGCAACATTTGTTTCCCGTCCATTTCAGCTCCCTCTAAGTACAAAATTTCATTTGGGCCCTCTGCTATGCAGACTCCAAAAGTCCGGATCAGAGGCTCAAGTTCCAGTGTTTAAAACTAATAAAATCCAGAAAAGTGGAAACCAAGTAGGTACAGAAACCAAATCTTGGATGCACATGTTATTTGATATCACAGCATCGTTAATGACATAAAGCTTCTCTAAAGTGATATTGTTTTTCTTTGTCATTTTCTTGTTGGTGGAAAAGCTGTGAGTACAGCAGCTTCTTTAAGCAGCTCATCTCTATGTACACTTGAAGTGGTCTAGATTCTATATGGTTAGTTACTTCAATGTGGGAATTGCTTTACGAGCTCATACAAGGTCCTTCTCAAGTTTTTACCTCTTTTTAGAAGAGAAGCGATTAAAGTGTACTACAATATTAAGTGCTTTCTTTGGTTGCATTGTACTCTTAATAATTTAGTTGCCTATTAAAGAATTTTCCACATAAATGCAAGGAAGTAAATAAAAAAGGAAGTGAATAATCTCCATTTTATTTCAAAGTGTGGCATAGATTTGGGTTGTGATCTAGTTTTTATTTACTATATTTGTATTTTTAACCCACTGGACACAGATTCAATGGTTGACACTTTTTATGCTATTGGACTTGTGATGCGACTTTGCCAATCCGTTTCTCTCCTGGAGTTGCTGCACATATATGTTGGCATTGAATCAAATCATCTTCTCCCAAGGTTTTTGCAGGTAAGTTTTGATCACATTATCATTATAGAATCTGTTTGATATTCTATTTATAGCCTCTCTTGACTTTATGGTAGTTAAAGAGCCAACCCTTGCCTTAAGTCATGATAAGGAGAAGTAATTCCATGGAAGGATAACCAACCGTATTCTAAAACACAGTTAGAATAGCTGGTTGGAAATGTTCAGGGCAGTGATGCTTGTGGATCTTGCAGCATTACATTGATCCTATCCTGGGAGGAGATTTCATAGTCACTTCCTACCATCACTAGGTCACTGCCTGGGGTAGTATGAGACAATGGAAAGGTATAGGATTGGAGCCACTCAGACTTGGGTTTGATGCCTGGCTGTTCTACTTACCACTGTGGGACCATACCACCCACAAACACTGGGCTGTTGAGAGGAGAGGACACCACACACAATACCTGGCACAGAGCAGATTATTCAAAAACAAAACCCAAAAATTCCCTTCATCCCTATCCAGGAAATAGAATACTCTCAAGCCATTTCTTGCTTATTTCACCACTTTTACTAAATACAAATGGAAAGGGGAAATCATTTGTGTTTATCTAGCATGGCATTAAGTATAGACTCAAGGATCTTACATACCTAGATTCAAATCTCAGTTCTGGCTCTTACCAGTTGTATGAATTTAAACAAGCCATTTGATTAATTCTGAACCTTATTTTCTCACATGATGTGAAAATAACATGTATCTTATGGAGTAACTGAGAAAATGGTTAGGATAAGTTCCTGGTGCTTAGTTAAGAATATAATACCTGATAGCTATCACTATTACCTTAGCTGTTGTTTGTTCCCTCTACCATGGCTCTAGCCCTGGTGGATGACTGTGTTCTTTTTAAGGCAGGTTGAAGGAAGAGGGGAAATCTGTTGGTAGAGACTCTATGTGGAAAATCATTGCTGGATTAAGACAAAAAAAAAAAAGTGGTGTTTCTTCATAGGAAAGGGGAGGTAAGGGTTAGGTGATGATATGAACGTATGTTTACAATCTGCTCTGGGTTAAATGGGTAACTACATAAGTATAATTCTAGGTTTCCCCAAAATAAATTTAAAAAATAGATGTTAGAAAAATTCACATTGTAAAAATAATTAAAATATGCTAGATTCTTATTATATTGCCAGTACCTACAAAAGTGCTTAGAATGTAAAAGTATACCTTAAATTTTATTTGAATGAAGGAATAACATAGATCTCTGTATTACAATTTGTTTAAAATATTATCAAAATTTAAAAGATGTAAATACCAGTATAATCCTCAGCAGCTTATTAAGAATACAGCATAACAAGTTTATGGGATATTTTTAATTTTACTTAATAAAAGTAGAGAAATAGTATCCATTAGTTGAAATAGCAAACATAAAATAAAAATCAGGCCAATGGTGTGTGAATCAATAACATAGTAGTTAACTAAACTAAGACCTAGATAGAATTTCCTTAAACATATCTCCTTACAAAATAACAAGGGGTAGAGATGTGTCCCAGAAAAAGTATATTATTTGGGAGCAAGATTTATTGGTGTTTATGACTTATTGAACAGTTGTGTTGTACTTTGAAACAACCAAATGTATATATTACCAGCATCCCATAATACTAATCTTGGAGAACAGAATAAACCCAAACGAAATGAAAGTTGTATTCTATCATGTGGAATTATTTTGCTTAGAATATAATCAAATTCATCTAAAAATCTAAGTGGTGGTTTCTTTTGGTATACCTTTTTAAAAGGACTTTTCACTTTTTTTGGCTAAATTGGCTAATACTAGTTTCATGCTAAAATGTGTTCAAAATTAAGAGTAGTGTGTTATTTGAGTTATTGTCAACGTAAGGAATGTACCCAGTGAAAATAGCTAACTTTGTAAGAAGGAAAACTGACTGAGCACTTTGAATATACATGGAAAATGTGCATAAAATATATGCTTTAAAAAATTAGGCTGGCTTAATATAAATTACTAAAAAACAGAAATCTAGTTTCTTGGAGTTCCAGAAATTCTAGAATGCATGTGTGATTTTAATCACTGCTAATTAAAATTCTTATGGCTTATAGAAATATGATCACTGTGATCAAATAACCAGATCTTGGTTTGGTAATTTAAAAAAATAATGGCAAGTATACATTAATACTTTCTATTCAAAGGTGAGTTTGCAAAGTCTACTGTTAATGGAGCTTAAATGATTTTTAAGTCTTTAGTCATTGGAGAGATAAAATGTCAGGATCACCACATTTGGGAAGACAATTACCATTCTCATCCTGATGATTATTACCAATTTTTCTTGTGGTTGTTTTGCTTCCTGTTTTTATTCCTTTCATTTGAGATTTTACCTGCCCTTTATTTCTTTTATTCCTTTATCATTCTTTCCATAGTTCTCAGAATGGAAATAGTGTTGGAGAAAGCTTCAAAAACAAGCCATTGTGTCCAAAGTTTCATTTTCTGCCCCTTTCCTTCACTGAAGTTCTGCAGACAATTAGATTTCCCTCATTATGAGATGACTCTGAGGCTTCTGCTTTAAAGAAAGAAAACTCTCAGGTTGTGTAATCATTGTTGGTTTTCCTGTTTCCCCATTTTTAAATGAAGAAACTGTAGTTAAGCGAGTGGCTGTGTTACTTCCACAGTAATCACAGTGGGCTGTTATACAGTATCTTGAAAAATGTATGGTGTCCGGCTGCTTTTAAGTAGGCCAAAAAAAACCACATCTACACAATTGTGGTGTGATTTTGATATTCCTTCAAGAGATTGCTAAGCCACAACTGAAATCTCTTTTTAGGAACTGGTCTTCCAAAATATCTAGACAAATAATTCTAACCAACAGTAGAAACTGATTAGCTAGTTGATCAATTAGTATTACATAATAATAAGTAGTGGTGTGGGTAGATTTTTTTTTTTCCTACACTGCATTTCTGTTTTTTGTTCGTTTCTTGTGCATTTTTAAATGTTTCTCACGCACATCTCTATTTTGACACCTAGGGAAAAGCCATTCCGAATATCTAAAATTACACACAATTTCTAAAGGAAAAATCTCATTGACTTAAGAGACAGTGACTTAACAGGCAGCTATATTTTTTATTTTTTATATACTTAGGGAAAAAGGGCAAAATGATAACATAGCTATTTATAAACTTCCATTTTTATAAGTAATTACATGCCAATTAAAACTATATCAGGAAATATAGTAAACTTTTGATATTTTTAATTTTTAATTGATAAAGTAAAAAAGGTCAAGAGGCATACAAGAAATGATAATATAAAAATTAACAATCTCTCCTTTCCAAATCCTTCCTCCGAAAGGACCTTGCATATTTTATTAGCTCAAAAAAATGTTGAATGGGGAAATTGGTTTATTTCTTTGGTTGATTTAATCATAACAACTTGACTTTTATTGAACAGAATACTACCAGCCCTGAAATATTGATTTTGAAAAGCTTTGTTTAGACTTTGCTTGTGCAGAAGCCTGAGATTTTTATTGATTTAGCTTTAGGATGTTTCAACTCAAGGAGAGGGGAAAATAGCCCAAAACTAACCTTTTGTATCATAACACTAGACAAATATCTATTCCTTGTAGGAAACCCTCAAAATAATATAGTTTATCACCTTTTGAGAAATGCTTTAAATGCAAAGATTTCATTTATAATTGAATTAACACATTGCCACACTAGAAAAAAATTTTGTTTTCCTTGGGGCCACAGTGTTTTATTACAAAAATAGAATAAAAACTTCAAAAACAAAATGATCTTTCCTAACTTAATGAAAATTTGTTTTTTATTGAGTTATATGCAACTTGAAAAATAGTTCTCACAGCTCCCAAGGTGAAGAGACACGAGTTATTAATACTCATGCTTCACGAGGCCCTGGGCTCAAAACTAGCGTGAGTTAAATACAACTCACATGGCAGTTAATGTGTTAAAATGGTTCAATTTCACATCCTTCCCACTGCATCATAATAACAACTGCTGTACATGTGTTAATTTCAGTTTTTACCCAATTTTTAAAATTTATAAAACAAAACACTAAGCATTATCACTCCCCAAATTATTTTGCCTACAAAAATTCCATGTATGAGCCCAAATCACATAAATCATTTCTATATTTACCAATAACATCTCCTATTTCTGATAAGAGCATGCAGAGATCTGCTTGCCAAAAACATTCCAAAGATTTCACAAAGAGAACAAATATGAAAGAATTCCCAAAGGAGAACATCTTAAACTTTTTTAAGAAAACAGGTTTTACCCTAATTTATTTTATTTTATTTTTTTGAGCTGTGAAGTGCTTGTTTGCATTGCTACAGTAAAGAATCTTCTGACTTTCCATAATATCACAAATTTTTCTCTCCATTTTTGACTTGGGAATAGGCTTATATCATTAGAGATAAAACTATCGAAGACAGTGTTGAGCTGTAATATCCTCCAAATTTTGAAGCCTCCTGGGAAGGAATTACATACTCAATTCACTCTGTAGATTTTTCTTGTTTTTGCATTTGATCCATGTAGTTCTTCAGTGTGATAAGCACAAAGCTATACTTACAGTGTAATTTTTCAGATGCTGAGATTGTCTTTGTTCACTGATAGTCTTTATTATCTATGTAGAAAAATGTTTATCACTACCTTATATTTATAAATTTATTTTCTTAATAGCTTACATTTATTTGGGGCTTTCTATGTTCCAGACACTTTTCTAAGTTTTTTATGTGTATTATTTAATCTTTACAACAACCTTGTCTTTAATAATTACTATGTGGTAATAGATATTAGTTATTATCTCCAGTATAATTACTTAAATAGATTAAGCAAGGTTACATAGGTTTTGAATGTTATGGCAAAAATTTAAGCTATGTGTCTCCTGAGTTCTCAACTATTATACTACATTTGTTTACTGTCTATTTTACCAAGTGTAATGTAAATACCAGGAAGGCAGAGACTTGTTCTTGTTCACAGCTATTAATATATTCCCTGGGACCCAGAACAGTGCATTCAATATGTATCTACTGAATGATGAATAAACAAAAAAATAAATAGAATTATTTAAGTGCTTTTTGTCTTACAGAAGAAAGTATTAATAACTGGCAGTTTTTGAATATATAAAGATATTTTTCTGAAGTTCTCAAAAAAAGTCACAAGATTGAAATAATTTAGGTTATGATTTTAGTAAAATAGTAGTCTTTGAGGTTAAAACTAATTTTAAGATTCTAGAAATTGTCCCTACAGTTGAAATATCATTTTACCTCTTCCCTTCCATAGCTTCTAAATTTATATTTATAAAATAACAACTTAGTTTCAGTCATTGTTTAACCTGGAGTTTAGGATTCCCAAATAAAACATAAAAATACAAAGTATTTTTATTTTGTAGTTACCATACTTTTGAAGAGACCACATTACCACATTTAATTTAGCCTAAATTATATAGGATTTTTACTATACCTTTTATTCTACCTGTTTTAGTTACACTAAACATTACAAGGACATTTACTACTAGTCATATTTTCATAGGATTTGTTAAAAATGACAAATTGCTAAGTTCTTCCAAGTATAAAGCTTTAAATAACTAGTCAAATGATCATATTAAAGAAAATTGATAAATTTAAAAAGTCTTTTCCCCACATTGTTTTGGTGTTGATTTAGAAAATCAAAGAGGCTCTTGTTTTAAGGCTTACTTTTTAAAGAGAAGCTTTTTAAAAGAGTAGACTATAAACTGCATATTAGGCTCTGGAGTAACCCAGAGAGTAACAAAGGTGAAAAAGCCTTAGTGCTTTACGGATTTGGAATCAGTTTGTCTAGATTTTGATTCAGACCGGTAGGCAAGTCATTCTCACATAGTAAAAATGCATGTCTTTTATAAAAGGCAGATAACAATAACAGCACCTACTTCTTAGGGTCATTATGGAGATTAAATGAGATGGTATATGTTTGGACCCTGGCACAAAGTAACCAATAAATACTGGCTTTTATCAATTTAAGAACATTTCCACCTAAATTCTCCCATTGTATTGCCATTGAATGGTCAAGTTAGAGTTAAATAACCATCAGATGATTTGCTAACTAATTAGATTGACATTGTATATAGGGGAGTCTTCACATGTATGTATGTGTGTTGTAGTTTCATTTTTGAGGGCATGTTGGTTGCTGGTTTCTGGGATTCCATCACTAACATGCCACATATGCTTAAGTGATGATTTTCAGCCAGGTGAATTTCATCGTACAACTCCAGTCTTTCTTGCCTTTTAGATTTTCCCTTCTGTCCTCAGCAGTTAAGCGGCAGCCTGACATCATGGATAGTTTAGAACTCTGAAAACCAGGAGACTTAAGATATATGTTTCCAAGTCTGCCATTAGTTTGCACAAGTCACTTAACTTCTCTGGTTTCCAAATTCCTTATTTGTAAAAAGGTAGGGTTTGGTTAATACCAGAATATTTTATCTAGAGGGGACCCTAGAAATCATTTTTACCAAGAGGTGTCTGTTTTTTCAGTAGTCAGCCATGTAAGTAAATATCTGTGTTGTATGCATGCATTCATGTGCATGTATCTCCTGAGATTTTTGGCAAAAACTAGAATGTTTGCTTAATTACCAGGAACTGCTCAAATGCAAGATTAGGTAGTGCCTAAATACTTGTTTGCTGCTAAGATCTTGTATTTGAAGGCTGCCAGGTGTCATTACAACAAGATGGATCATTCAGTAATTATAATTTCAGTTCAGTGGAATTCATTGTATAAACTTAATTAAATCAAGAATCTGGGGCATTATAAAGAAAGGCTAACAAAAACCAGCTATGTAGATAGCTTCCATAGATTGACTAAGGTTTGAATCATATCTAATTCCCCTTAGCCAACCAAGGAACCTCTTGACTCACCACTGTAGTCATAAACACACTGATATAGCTTATACATGTGGATTTCTGATCATGTGGCCAACTGTTGGCAAATCTTGGATTTCTCTGCACGAGGTGATTTTTCAGGACTAACAGTCTATGATTCTAAGTCATAGGCTATCCCAGTCTTTTCTCCTTGATCTGCTTTAAAAATAAAGGCAGTTATTGAAAAATATAAAGTAATCCCCCTTTTTAATCCTCTTTCAATTTCAAGTATACTTTCTTTTGAGAAAATTGAGAACCATTGAAAACAAAATACGTTCTATTAAAAAACACAAAAAATGCAGAACGTGCAAGATATATTAATATAAGAAGGCACTTTATATTTAGGTTGAGAAAAAGGAATGTATTTTTTTTTGAGGCTAGTAATTAGAGCTAAGCCAAAATATGTGAATTTTCAATGATTTGTAAATGCTTACTGACTAGGAATATATATTCCAAGAATATGTTGAATTCTTTTCATTTTCCACTAGCTTATGAAGGTTAGGATTATATTACTCCCCGACCCCCACCAAAAAATGGTTTCTCTATGCGATGAAATTGAAATTTCTCAGCCTGTCATTCAAAACACTTCCCAACCCAGCCCCAAACATGTTTTCAATTTCATCTCCTACTATTCTCTTCTAAGCACCCTCCACTTGTCCCTCCAGTGGTTCCTATTATTCCCCAAGGCAACCTACATTCTCACACCTCTACCTCTGTTCAGGCTGCTCCCTTTGCCAGGATGCCCTTTCTCACATCCTGTCTACCTGACAAACTCATTCACTTTTCAAGATCCAACTGACATGTTGCCCGTCTCTATAAATCTCTCTGCGTTCTTTCCCCAGGCAGAGAGTATCTCCCTGACCTGCGTTCCCGTACACAGCACACACTGCGCTGGTTATTGCTGCATGTTCTCCCATCACTGCTACCCTCTCTGGAGCAAGGACCACGTTTTCATTATAGCATCTAACACACGGTGGAAACTCAATAAGAGCTTGCCAAAGTGAATAGAAATGTGCACATGTGGCAAGAAAAAGGGAAATATCCTGATTTAGATCAGATATTGATATATATTATCTTTTCATTCATTATATAATATTATAATTTGGAAAGTACAAAAAAACAAAAGGAAATGAAATTCACCCATAACCCTCCTACCTCAGAGATAGTGATTGTCAACAGTTTAGTATACATATTTCCAGCTAAGGCATATTTTTAAAAGATGTGGTTTTTAAAATTAGAAGATTATATACATGGCCTAGCAGATGATCCTAATTTTTGACTTTGCTGTTTCTTTGTTAGCTCACAGAGAGAATAATCATCCTTTTTGTGGTAATCACCAGTCAAGAGGAAGTCCAAGAGAAATATGTGGTGTGTGTTTTATTCATCTTTTGGAATCTGTTGGATATGGTTAGGTAAGAAGGAAAAATAATCTCTTAAAACAAGGCCAAATTTCTTTCTACATTGAAACCAGTAATAACTGCTTACATTGGTTATTCTGAATGAGAGAGAAAAACATATCCCTTTTCAAATTATTTTATCTTGATATGGAAATGCATTTTTAGTGCTTTCCTTAATGGGCATATCAAAGATAATGAAAACCTACCATGGTATTACAAGAGCAAATCAATGCATTCACTTTTCCAGACAAGGCTTGGCATAGCATCAACTTGGAATAACCCTTACAGCTGTTTGCTAATGAAAGGCATTCCTTATGATTGCTGTAGTACATGTTACTTTAATAAGCAAAGCAGGACTTTTATCATATCACTGTCAGAATTTACAAAGTTGGTTTCTGTGAATTCAGGAATATTTTAAATACAGGACCACCTCTATGGAAAAAATGCACTTCCATATCTATTTGTATACAGTTCTATTAGAATTAGTAAAATTGCAATAGTGGGTTGAAATGACTAATTTAAGTCCTTTTGTGGAAGGGGAACCCTTGCTCTGGATAGTCTTCAGCATGTTTCTAATTCTAAAACTTCGCCATGAGATGTGCCTGGTCTTATCTCTACCAGTAGTGATGTGAAACAGTCCTCTTTGCTCAGTGAGCCTTTATACCTCACTTTGGAGGGGTGTCCTACCTGGTAGGTTAGCTTTCACCAATGACAACTGGCCTGCCACTTGAAAGGTCTGGATGTGACTAGGTAACAAAAGAGCCCTAGTTTTTGGCTGGGGTTATGTAAATTCTTTATTGTTGATAACTTATCTGGATTAAAATGTCTAGTAGGTTGAGTCCTAGATGAATTAGAATGAAATATTTTGTTGAATTAAAATGACTGTAATTCTTTGTATATAAAAATTAGAAATTTCTCATTTTTTTAACTGATAGTTTCATAGACTTGGGGCAAACTTCATGGACTTTTATAGCCCCTGGCTATAAAATTCATTGGACATTGGTGTCTTATTTGAGACTGTAGCTTTCCAATATACTGTTCTTAGGTGTGTGTCTGGTTCTTTCAGTATTGATTTAGTCTCAGATAACTTCAATAAACCAATTAGAGAGCAAAACAACTTTTGCACTGAAAGTGGTAACATGCTGTCATGGGAGGACTTTTGGACATAGAAGTAGATGATCTCCCTGGATGAACCCACCTCCACTACTTACTTGCTAAATGATTTTAGGCAAATCATTTAACCTTTTTTATTTTAATAACAGCTTTATTGAGATATGACTTATGTGCCATAAAATTCATCCTTTTAAAGTATAAAATTTGTGGGTTTTAGTAAATTCAAAGAAATGTGAAACCAACATCATTAATCTAAGAACATTTTCATCATCCTCAAAAGAAACCCCATACTCATTAGCAGTCAATTCCCATTCCCTCCTTCCCACAGGCCACCACCCATATATTGTTTTGATGGATTTGCCTATTCTGGAAATTTCATATACATGGAATCATCAATATATGTGGCCTTTTGTGACAGGCTGCTTTTACTTAGCATCATTTTTTCAAGGTTCTTCTACATTGTAGCATTATCAGTTCTTTATTGCTTTTTATAGCTGAATACTATTCTGTTGTGTTGATATATAACTTTTTGTTTATCCATTCATCAGTTGATGGACATTTGAGTTGTTTCTACTTTTTGGCCATGACAAATATTGCTATGAACGTCCATGTACAAGCTTTTGTGTGTATATGTTTTCATTTCCCTTATGCCTAGGAGTGAAATTTCTAAGCACCTAAACTTTTTGAAACTTTTTTTCCCCTCTGTAAAATGGGTTGGGTGGGGGGCGGTTAGAGTTAGAATTGTCTTCCCAACTTACCCTAAAATGACTTTTTTCAAATAAAAGACCAGGGAACTTCCTCAAGCTGATAAAGGCATCTATGAAAATCCATAACTAACATGACATCTAATGGTGAAAGACTAATGCCTTCCTCCTAAGATTAGTAACAAGACAAGGATGTCTACTCTTGACATTTCTATTGGATGTTCTATTCCTGGCAATTAGGCAAAACACAAAACAAATGAACAAAAATATATAAAAGCTATCCAGATTGGAGAGAAGTAAACCTATCTTTTGGCAGATGACATGATCTTATACATAAAAAATCAAGGAATCTACTTTAAAAATAATAGAACTAACAGTAAGTTTAACAAGGTTGTAGAATATGAGATCAATATATAAAAATCAATTCTATCTCTATACATTTGCAATGACCTATTCTAAAATGAAATTAAAACAATTCTGTTTAGCATCAAAAAGAATCAAGTACTTAAGAATAAATTTAATGAAAGATGCAACTTGTACATTGAAAACTACAACACATTGTTGAAAAAAATTAAAGATCTACATGAATGGAAAGACATCCCACATGGGTTGAAGACTTAATATTGTTAAGATGGCAATACTCCCCAAATTGATCTGTAGGTTCAATGTAATCTCTGTTAGAATCCCAGCTGATTTTTTTTGAAGAAATTGAGAAGCTGATCCTAAAACTCATAAGGAAACTCAAGGAACCCAGAACAACAAAAACAATCTTGAAAAAGAGGAACACAGTTGAAGGACTCACTCTTCCCAATTTCAAAACTTACTATAAAGCAATACTAATCAAGAGTGTCATACTGGCATAAGGATAAAGCATGGAATAGAATTGATAGCTCGAGACAAACTCTCACATTTTTGGTCAGTTAATTTTCAACAAGAATGCCAAGACCATTCAAAGGGGGAAAAGAACAGCCTTTTCATCAAATGATGCTGGCACAACTGGATATTTACATGCAAAAGAATGAAGCTGGATCCTTAACTTACATGTAAGAGCTAAAACTCTAGTAAAACTAGTAGAAGAAAATACAGGGGTAAATTTTTGATGGCTTTGGATTTATCCATGGATTCTTAGGTATGACACCAAAAACACAAGCAATGAAAAGAAATAAGTTGGACTTCATCAAAAGTGACTTTTAACCATGAAAAGATGCTTACCCACTCTTTAGGAAGAGAAAGATAATGCAATACTGTTTTTCACTTAGATTGGTAAAGATCAAAAAGTCTGATAAAAGTTTAGTGAGGGCCTGTACAGTTGGTATAATCACATATAGTAAATATACACATAGATATGCATATATGCAAACACATTTCTGAAAGAATACTTAAAGTAACATTGGTCATTTGTCTCTGAGTAGTAGAATTCAGGTCCTAGATTGAGAGAAAGATTTACTCTTCTCCGTTCATGTTTTCAAGACTTTTTAGGTTGTTTTGTTTTGCCATGTGTATGTTTGCCTGGCCAGTGACCAGTGGCATTGGCATCACCTGGAGCTTGTTAGTAGTAATACAAATTCTCAGGCTCTACCCGAGACTCACTGAATCAAACTCAGGGTGGGGCCCAGCAATGTGTGCTTTAACAAGCCATATGGGAGATTCTGATACATGCTCAAGCCTAAGAACCAGTGGCCTATTCAAAGGAATAAAAAGAGATGTAGACCATTTCTTACGTCACAATGGTAGGTTTAAAGCTACCTACTGTACCCCAAACAAGCTCCTCCCAAGGCCATTTCTTTAATTGATCATATAAGATGGCACAACTACAGAAGCAGAGGAATGCCAAATAAAGATTTGGAAGTACATTTTTATTTGTAAATTCATTCCTGAGATGTTTACAAATATGTCTGTCTTTAAAAATGTAGCTGTCTTGCTGCATAAAATGGGCTTGACTTTTTAATGAAATCTAAGTCATCAATCAAGGAAACCTGTAACTATAATTTCTTGGGGGTGGGTAAGAGTTACATCCTTGCTCTCTTCAGCTCTATAATTATCCATGATGTTCCCATGAGATGAGCTAGACTGACATGGTCCCCTTCTCTCCATTTTTTACCTCTTGTTGAAATTATAGGAAAAAAAGTATGTAATTTGCACACTTTCCAATTTTCTCTCTATATTACGTTTCTTCTATTGTTTCCTAGACATCAGCAGCAAATGATATTTAAGAACTTCTGGTCTCCTTTCAGGTACACTTACAGCATGTTATCAGTCATAGGAATATCCTATGCTGTCTTGACGTGGCTCAGTCAAACACTATGGATGCTGATTTATCCTCTGTGTGTTCTTGCTGAAGGTAAGAAAAGAGCAGCTTGCTGTATTGCTTACTGGCAAAAGCCATCTAGTTATAATGGTTCACTAATGTTTTGATGATTGAATTACTATTTTTGCTAGTGCTTAGCTCAGTCAGCGTATCTTTCCTGGCATATTTCCCTTGATGCAAAGAACCAAAGTTGGTGAGAGAAGCAGCTCTGCACAGTAGACAAAATACTGCATGAGAAATGAGGACATTTGAGTCCTTAACTCACAGAATGAGTTTTGGAAACTCATTTAACCTCTTTGAGTTTGTTTACTCACCAAAAAGGGCTTAACATTTAGAGATTCTACATTTTTTTAATGCATAGAAATTCAGTTCCTTAAACTATCCTTCCCACTTACCATCTTCCATGTGTCCTGCCCTGTCTTGGCAACTAGTTAACTCTACCTTGAGATTAACAATTGTTTTCCAAGGGAGGCATTCCCTGACTTCCTCAGCTAAGCTAATTCCTCCTAGTACAGCATCATGAATCTCTTTTATAGGGCCTATCTCAGTTCTAATTAGATACTTGTATGATTCTTTGACTAACGTCCATTTTCATGACTAGACTTTCAGCTCCACAGGGATGTGGGGATGTTTGTATATGCTGCTTTGCTCCCTTCCTTTCTCCTATGCACCAGTATCCATGCTCAACAAACACTGAATTATCGAATACAATATAAAGTAGGCTAACTACATAGCCTAAATATAAACCTAAAATATAAAACCAAATAATTAAAATTGTCAGTTTGCAAAGAGCTTGAGGATATTTGGAGAATGTATGCTTCCTTCTGCAATGGATTTGGCAGACTGGTAGGTAGTTTTCTGAAGGACATGATTAAAGTTTTTGAAAACTGAAGCCATAAAATAAGAAAGCATGTTAAGGTAACTAAGGGAAAACATAAGGAAACAGATTTAACATAAAATGATGGTGACATTGGCAATAAGCATAAAGTATAATAAAGTCAATATGTAAAATAAAGCCACATGTTTTCTATCTACTGATGACCAGAGCAAAGGAGCTTAAGTTGTAGTACATCGTAGTAGATGGAATTTTTAAATTCCTTTTCAAAAGAATTATTAAATTTTGCAATAGACTATGCCAAGAGAGTCTAGAGAATAATCTTCTTGAAAACCATAAAAAAACCTGATTGCCCATTCCTTAAGAATGAAATCCTTCCCTCACTGAAACAATTATTGAGTGTAGTCCTTTGTTATATCAAATGAAAGAACTTTAAATACTATTGAAAGGAAATGGGGAGATGTTGGTCAAAGAGTACAAAGTTTAAGTTAGGAGAAATAAGTTTTGAGATCTATTGCACAGTAGGGTGACTGTAGTTAATGTATATTTCAAAATGGCTATGAGTAACTTTCAACTGTCTTATTAAAAACTGATAAGTGAGGTGATAGATATGTTAATTAGCTTGATTTAATCATTCCACATTCTATGCATGAACCAAAGCATCAATCACATTGTGCCCCATAAATGCACACAATCATGATTTGTCAATTAAAAATTATATTAACAAAATTTAAAAATTAAAATGATATCTAAAAGAATAAGGTAGAAATATAACTAATCCCTTCTTAAAAATAAGGGATGAATAAATAAATACAAAATTTTTACATTCTTGTTATTACATAACTCTAAGCCTTCTCCTTTTTAGGAAAGCCATGTTCTTTATGGTTGTCATACAACTCACCTTATATTCCTGCAAGTATAATGTATGGCATATGGAGAAAAAAATAGTCTATATTAGAAGCATATATGATAAAATGTCAATAATGATTAATTCTGGGTGGTAGAATATGGGTGACTATCATTTTATCTTTATATGTTTCTATTTCAGATGTCCCAAAATATAAAAATGTGCAGTTAAAAAACCTACTTAACTTTTCATAACTCTAATAACTTTTATGAAGTTATTATAACTTTAATTTGGATAGCTAAGATTTCCTACATGATAAATGTGAGACAAAAACAAAGTTCATGTAAATAACCAAATCAACTAGTTACACTGAAAAATGTTAGAAACTTGGGTGCAGCTCACATTAATCTCAGAGGGTATGTTTGGCGTCAATTGCAGATCCAGCACCGAGGCTGCTCCTATCCCTGCTCTGTCTGGTTTTCACAGTTGTAGACTTCTGCCTTTTCTTCCACCTTTGTCTTTTTATTTTTGTCTTTGAAAAAAAATGTTTATACCAATTGACTGTATACAAATATGAAACTTATTAGTGTATTCTTTTCATATATCTACCACTAGCTTCATCAAATCTTACCATATTCCCGTAACTGTTTCAGATTGTTTTAAAAATTTCAAAATATTACGAAGGTACAAATGTTTTTGTTACATGGATAGCTTTTATAATGCTTACGTCAGGGGTGTGTGTCCATCACCTGAATAGTGTTCGTTGTACCTATTAGGTAGCTTTTTCCCCCTCTATTCTTCCCTGCTCCCCTTCTTTATTTCCAGTGACCTTTTACATCACTGTGTGCCTGTATGTGTCAAATGATTACTACCAAATTATTAGAGAGTACATGTAGTGTTTGTTTTTCCATTCTTGAGATACTGTGTTGCAGCAAAAGACATTATTTCATTCATTTTTATGGCTGAGTAGTACTTCGTGGCATATATAGACCACATTTTGTTAATCCACTCATGAATTGATGAGCACTGAGGTTGATTCCAAATCTTTGCAGTTGTGAACTGTGCTGCAATAAACATTTGAGTGCAGGTGTCTTCTTGATATAATGACTTCTTTTCCTTTGGGTAGATACCCAGTAGTGAGATTGCTATATCAAATGTAGGTCTACTTTGAGTTCTTTGAGGAATCCCCATACTATTTTCCATGAGGTTGTACTAATTTGCAGTCCCACCAACAGTGTATAGGTGTTCCTTTCTCTCTGCATCCCTACCAGCATCTACTGTTTTTGGACTTTTTAATAAAAGCCATTCTGACACGGGTAAGGTGATATCTCATTGTGGTTTTAATTTGCATTTCCCTGATGATTAGTGATGTTGAGCATTTTTTCATGTTTCTTGGTCACTTACCTATGTTCTTTTGAAAGTTTCTGTTCATGTCTTTTGTGCACTTTTTAATGGGTTTTTTTTTGTCTTTTTCTTATTTGAGTTCCTTGTGGATTTTGGATATTAGCCCTTTATTGAATATATAGATTGCAAATATTTTTCTCCCATTCTGTAGGTTTTCTCTTTGCTCTGTTGCTTATTTCCTTTGCTGTGTAGAAGCCTTTTAATTTAATCAAGACCCATTAATTTATTTTTGTTCTTGCTGTGATTGCCTTTGGGGTCTTAGTCATAAATTCTTTGCCTAGGCCAATGTCTAAAAGAGTTTTTCTTATATTTTCTTCTAGAATTTTTATGGTTTCATGCCTTACATGTAAGTCTTTTATCCATTGTGAATTAGTTTTTATAAGTGGTAAAAGATAGAGATCCTGTTTCATTTTTCTGCATGTGGCTATTCAGTTTTCCCAGCATCATTTATTGAACAGGGCTTCTTTTCCTCAGTGTATGTTGTTGTCTGCTTTGTTGAAAAAAGGTTGGTTGTAGGTTGATGGCTTTATATTTGGGTCCTGTTCTGTTCCATGGGTCTATGTCTCTATTTTTGTACCAATACCATGCTATTTTAGTTGCTATGGCCTTGTGGTATAGTCTGAAGTCCGGTAATGTGATGCCTCCAGATTTGTTCTTTTTGGTTAAGATGGCTATGGCTATTCAGATTCTTTTTTGGTTCCAAATGAATCATAGAATTATTTTTTCTGTATCTATGAGATATGTTAGTATTTTGATGGGGATTGCATTGAATTTGTAAATCACTTTGGGCAGTATGAACATTTTAACAATGTTGATTTTACCAATCCATGAGCATGGTATGTTTTTCCATTGGTTTGTATCATCTGCAATTTCTTTTATCAGTGTTTTGTAGTTCTCCTTGTAGAGAGAACTGTGTTCTCTCCTCCTTGGTTAAGTATATTCCTAAGAATTTTATTTTATTGTGGCTATTGTGAATGGTATTGAGTCTTTGATTTGACTCTCTGCTTGACTGTTAATAATATAGAGAAATGCTAATGATTTGTGTACATTGATTTTGTACGTGAGATTCATTTATCAATTCCAGGAGTCTCTTGGTGGAGTCTTTGGGATTTTCTAGATATAAGATCATATCATCAGCGAAAAACAATAATTTGCTCTCCTCTTTCCTGATTTGGATACCCTTTCTTTCTTTCTCTTCTCTGATTGCTCTGGCTACAACTTCTAGTACTACGTTGACTAGAAGTGGTGATAGTGGGCAACCTTGTCTTGTTCCAGTTCTTAGGGGGAATGTTGTCAACTTTTCCCCTTTCAGTAGAATGTTGGCTGTGGGTTTGTCATATATGGCTTTTATAATTTTGAGATATATTCCTGTTATGCCTAATTTGTTGAGAGTTTTTATCATGAAAGGGTGCTGGATTTTGTCAAATGCTTTTTGTGCATCTATTGAGATGATCATATGGTCTTTGTTATTGCTTCTGTTTATGCACTGAATCACATTTATTGATTTACATATGTTGAACCATCCTTTCATCCCTGGGATGAAGCCCCATTTGGTCATGGTGAATTATTTTTTTGATGTGCTATTGATGTTGGTTTGATAGCATTTTATTTAGGATTTGTAAATCTATACTCATAAGGGATATTCGTCTGCAGTTTTCTTTTTTTGTTGTGTCCTTTCCTGGCTTTAGTATCAAGGTGATAGTGGCTTCATAGAATAAAGTGGGGAGGATTCCCTCCTTCTCAATGTTATAGAATAATTTCTGAAGTATGGATACAAGGTACTCTTTGTAGGTCTAGTAGAAGTCTGCTGTGACTCAGTCTGGTCCAGAGCTTTTGTTGTTGTTGGGATATTTTTTTTTTTTATTACTGCTTCAATCTAGTTGCTCCTTATTAGTCTGTTCAGAAGTTCTGTTTCTTCCTGATTGGGTCTTGGGAGGTTGTATGTTTCCAGGAATTTGTCCATTTCCTCTATGTTTTCCAGTTTATATGCATACAGATTTTCATAATGTTCATGAATGATGTTTTGTATTTCTGTGTTATCAGTTGTAATATCTCCTTTTTTTATTTCTGATCGAGCTTATTTGGGTCCTTTCTCTTCTATTCCTGGTTAATCTAGCAAGAGGTCTATCAATTTTGTTTATCTTAGCCAACTTTTTGTTTTATCCTTGTTTTCCATTTTGTTTGGTTCTGCTCTGACCTTTGCTATTTCTTCTGCCTTTGTGTTTGGTTTGCTCTTTCTTTTCTAGTTCCTTGAGATATATCATTAGATTGTTAATTTGTGACCTTTGTGTCTTTTTGATGTAGGCATTTAAGGCTATGGATTTTCCCCTTAGGACTGTTTTTCTGAATCTCATAGATTTTGATAGCTTGTGTCCTCTTTGTCATTTAGTTTAAGGAATTTTTTGATTTCCATCTTAATTCCATTATTGACCCAATAATAGTTCAGCAGCATGTTGTTTAATTTCCATGATTTTGTGTGGATTTGAGAGTTTCTGTTGGAATTGATTTCTAGTTTTATTCCATTGTGGTTTGAGAAGATATTAATACATGGTATGATTTCTAGTTTTATGAATTTGTTGAGACATGTTTTGTGGCCTAAATTATGATCAACTTGGAGAATGTCCAATGTACAGATGAAATGAATGTATATTCCATAGTTTTGGGGTAGAATGTTCTGTAAATGTCTATTAGGTCTATTTGTTCTAGTGTTCCGTTTAAGTCCAGTGTTTATTTTCTGCTTCAGTGATCTACCCAACAATGTCAGGGGGTGTGAAGTCCCTGGCAAGTATGATGCTACCGTTTAAGTCTGCTTAGATCGAGGACAATTTGCTTTATGAATCTGATGTTATGTGCATATATATTTAGATTGTTATGTCTTCTTATTGAATTGTTCCCTTTATCATCATATAATGAGCATCTTTTTCTTTCTTTATCATTGTTGATTTAAAGTCAATTTTATCTGCTATGAGAATGGCTATACCTGTTCTCTTTTGGTTTCCATTTATATGGAATATTTTTTTCCATCCCTTCACCTTCAGTCTGTACGAGTCCTTGTGGGATGGATGTGCTTCCTGGAGACAGCAGACATTTCAGTTGTGTTTTCTCATCCGCTCAGGCAGCTTGTGTCTTTTGAGTGGGGCATTCAGATTGTTAATGTTGACTGACAGAATTGATAGGGTGGAATGCTGTTCTTTTCATCTTATTGGGTATACCTTATTGCTTTTTCTCCCTTTTGCTATTATTTTGTATGAGCTGTGTGCTTTAGCTTTTGGGTGATTTTACACTGGTAGGCATTTATTGTGTTGATCCATGTATAATGCAATTCTGAGTATTTCCTGAAGGGCAGGTCTGGTCATGACAAATTCCCTCAGTGATTGCTTGTCTGGAACAGTCTTTATTTCTCCTTCATATATGAAACTTAGTTTTGCAGGATACAAAATTCTAGGCTGGCAGATTTGTTTAAGAATACTGACGATGGGATCCCGATTCCTCTTGGCTCATAAGGTCTCTACTGATAAGTCTGCAGTTTGCCCGATGAATTTTCCTTTGTAAGTTACTTGATGTTTTCACCTCACAGCTCATAGTGATGTTTTCACCTCACAGCTCATAGGAGTTTCTCCTTTGTGTTGACTTTGGCCACTCTGATGACTATATGTCTTGGTGATCGCCTCTTTGTGATGAATCTCTCAGGTGTTTGCCTAGCTTCTTGTATCTGCATGTCTAAATCTCTAGCACAACAGGAAAGTTTTCCTCAATTATACCCTCAAATAGGTTTTCCAGACCTTGTGCTTTTTCTTCTTCACCCTCAGGGATGCCTACGATTCTTATATTTATCCATTTTACATAATCCCATATTTCTTGTAGACTTTGTTCATTCCTCCTGATTCTTTGTTCATTTTTGACTGACTAGGTTAATTCAAAAGAGTTGTCTTCAAGCTCTGAAATTTCTTCTTCTGCTTGGTCTAGTCTATTCTTCAAGCTTTCCACTATGTTTTGTATTTTTTCCACCACAACAGAGGTGGGTAGAGGAGTGAGACTGGGCAGGGATGGGTCTGGTGAACATACCTTCAGGCTTCACAAAGGCAGGCATAAGAGCTGTCTCAGCAGGGGCCAAGAGTCAGCACCTAGGCCACTGGGGAAAGCCACCAGGGAAAGGCTGAAGTGGTCACACCAAGCCAGAAAGTCTGTTCATGAGGGAGGGGTCATCTGGGATTCACAGTCTGGCTGTTGGGAGTGGGTTTTGCTCTTCTCCCTCCTCTCCTGCCCCAAGGTCTCTTTCCAGCATCTGGCCACAGACAGGAGCTCAAACTAGCTGAGCTCACCAGCCACAGGCATTGCAGGCTGGGAGCTTCCCTGTCCAAGATTCCTCCCTGGACCTTAAGCAGAGCTTTCCTGCCAGGAGAGGGGTGCTCTGCAAGTGCACCGTGGCTCAGACCCACAGTACAGTCTCAGTTCCGACCATGTGGGCTCCCTTGCCTCCCAAGATTAAGTTACAAACCTCCCCTCTGTGCCCCCAAGCAACAGGATCAAGTCCTGGGGGTAGGGGATGTAGCCTGCAGGCCTGTCCCCTGGTCCCTCAATTTCAATCCCTGACCATGCCAGGGAGAAGCGTTCTGGACCCGAGTTGCCCATATAATGCTCAGGTAGGTTTGATGTCCATCTGTTTCAGGGTATGCCTTGCTCTGCCGGAACAGCCAGGCAGGCAGCACCAGGGAGGGCTGGGCAGGTAGGTAGCTCACTGTCCAAGCACCCCTTGGTCTGTTGCAGGTCTTTAAGAGGAAAGTTGTAAACCCTACTTTCTGTGGGAGCCTCCATGTAGTAGACATGCCAACAAAGGGGAAGCAGCTGCTCCTGAGAATCTCGGCTCAATTGTCCCTCGAGGAACCCTTGCTACTCAGCAGCAGTGGGTGGGAAAGGGGAGGGAAAGGAAAAGAGTCTGAATAGAGGAAACCTGGCACTCTGGTCCTTTTTGTCCTTCTCCCCAGAAGGCAACCTGCCTGGAGTGTCCAAGCTCTGGGATCACACAGATCCCCCAGGACTCCCACCGGTCTCTGTGGCCACTGCAATCTGGGCTAGAGTTGGAAAATGTGTGGGTACAAGTGACACAAAAACTAAAGAGCTAAAGCTCCCTGGAGAGGACAGAGGCACACAATGGGTGGAGAAACAGCATGGCACCCACCGTCTTGGCTTGGGTCTGTGGTGTGAGGGAGCTGGCAGCCTGGTGATTTGTTTTCAGGAAGTTCCCTGAAGTTCACTGGAAACAGTAGCTTTGTGGCTCATGAGAGTAGAAACGCTTTCCATCAGCTTGGGAGTCTGCTGACTTCCAGAGGTGTGAGGAAAGGAGAAACAAAACCCTCACCTACCCTTTCCACGGGCCTCCAGGTTTCTTGGGGGTTGATCTCTGCCGATATCTTTCTCCTCCTTGTTCTGCTCTGCAACTTCTTCCTGTGGAATCTCCGGTGGGTTCTAGAACTTTTCCCTTGGAATTACACCTTATGTATGTTTTTTTTTTTCATCTAAAACTTTTCCTTCTTTCTGAGACTGTCCAGTAACCAGGGTCTCTACTTGCCCATTTTCCCTAGTCTCCCATCTTTCTCTTTTTAAACGCTATTTTGAAATAACTTTAGACTCACAAGACATTGCAAAATTAGTGCATCATTCCCATATACCCTTCACCTGCTTACCCAAATGATAACATCCTACATAGCCACAGTATTTGATCATTTTATTCCATGAAATGTTACAAAATATCTGTATATGGGGTAAAATTTCACAGAACCTCCATCTCTTTATCTGATACCAGCCTTTTCTCTCATAATTTAGGCTGGCATTTCTCACAGAGTTCCTCAGAATTTTTATTAAGTTCTACTAGGGCTTAGGAGGAAGAAAAAGATATTCCAAGGCCAGTTAGATTGAGGAAATGTTGGGTGAAGCCAGTTTCTTTCTTGCAGAACTTCTCAGAATCTCTATGATGCTAATATGTTGTGAAACTCCAAGAGGAAAATATATGCAGCATTTTCCAAGTTCACTTGTCTATTACCTCTATTTGTGGCTAGGGGGACAGAAGTATATTGTGATACCATTTTTAGAAACACTGTAAACTCTTTATATAGGCATGATAAAATACACAAAGGGCAAAAATTCAGTAAGTCACACTGCGCTTAATAATTCAGCAAATTTCTATACCAAACTGTAGCTTTAGCTAGAAGAATCAGCAACAGTCATAAAACATGTCATTATCAAATTCAAAATATCCTTCAACTATGCAACATATATACACACCCCTGTAACACCTTGAGGGAAACCTTTGTGATGCTTTTTTTTTTTTTAAAACAGCATTTGCCATCTATCAGTCACTGCCTTATTTTGAATCATTTGGCACTTACTCCACCAAGCTGCCCTTTGATGTATCCATCTATTTCCCATACGTGCTGAAAATATATCTCATGATGCTCTTTATAGGTAAGTGGCTTTTTTTTTTTTTTTTGTGCAGGGCACCATGAGATCAAATATATCACTGTTTTGCTCTATGAACGAACAGTTTTACTAGCAGAAAATATAACTGCATTATGTGTGGAATAAAGAAGGATTGGCTATTTCTGATTTTTCCATTTATATCTATTTTGTTCCCTATTTGTTTGGCCTTATATGCTAGCACTTCTTAGCAGGCAAATGGGGATAGGTATTAAAGATTCAAGAAAAACTTATGGAACAAAAACTTATAGGTGAAAAAATTTGTAGTTTCCACAGCTCTAACCTTCACAAATCTCCAAGATAATGATTATCTGTAGAAGGTAACAGATATCAGACACAAGAACAACACATGTAGAGAAAAGACAAACTTTAGAAAGTGCCAGGGGGTGGAGAGAGTTTATCCTAAAGAAGGCAGAAAATTCCTTACATTAAAAAAATAGTACGATAGAGGAGTTTGATTACTTTCCTTCCTACATAAAATCTGGACACTTCTTTAAGTGTTTCTTTTTTGAGTCTCTTTTGCAAGTGTCTTATCCCTAAAACCCAGGCAGCACTCTGGCTGTATTTCAGAATCATGGTTCTAGAGAAATGGTTAACCAACCTTACTTACTTTTGCCACTTCCTTCTCCACTTTAGGTATGTATTTTACCTACAGTCACCTTTACTCAGAAAGAAGAGATGTCCTTGGAATCTTTCCCATGAAAAAGAAGAAAATGTGAAGTCCAGCATTCCAATATAACAAGAGAAAAAAACAGGCTTGTGGACTGAGCTGCAGTAAATACAGCACAATAAGTATTCTGGTGGAAAAATACATAGTATGTGACAAAAATCCACAACATGAAATAACTGCACACACCCCCAAAACTCTAGGCTGTTTTCCGCATATTATATTTTTAAGACATATACCCTTCATACCTCTTCTGCTTCACCAAAGCTGTGGATTTTACACAAGTTGCACTTATATTATAGGAAGTCTGATTATTTTCCTGTAAGGTTAATAAGAAATGAGATTAACTGGAGTAGCTTCAATTAAATTGAGAAAAATAATTTGGCAACCTAAATTACATGTAGCCAAATAGTAGCAGATATGTAGGAGAGGAGTGATATAAAATATGTTCTGAAGTTGTCTAGAAGAATAACAATATACCCACCCTAAACATTAAGACACATTGAGAAAATTAAACATTTTCCCAAGTCCTATGTCTTAGCTCAGGCTGCTATAACAATACACCATAAACTGGATGGTTTGAACAACAGAAACTGATTTCTTACAGTTCTGGAGGCTGGGAAATTGAAGATCAGGGTGCCAGCTGCTGCAGTTCCTGGTGAGGGCTGTTTTCCTGGTTTGCACATAGATGCCTTCTTGCTGTATCCTCACATGAGAGGGTAACTCTCTGTCTCTTCTTATAATGGCACTGATTCCATTCAACAGGCTTCTACCCTCATGACCTAATTACTTCCCAAAGTCTCCACCTCCAAATACCATAACATTGAGGGTTAGGGCTTAACACATGAATTTGGGGGGCACACAAAGATTTAATCCATAACATTCTACATGTGGCTTCAAAAAATTCATGTCCTTTTCACATGAAAAATATATCCATTCCATCCCAACAGCCCAATGGTCTTAACTTATTCCCATATCACTTCTAAAGTCCAAAGTCTTATTTAAATATCATCTAAATCAGATGTGGTACGATTCATCCTGAAGCAAAATTCCTTTCTAGCTGTGAACCTGTGAAACCAAACAAGTTTATGTGCTTCCAGAATACAATGTTGGGACAGGCATAGGATAGACATTTCCATTTCCAAAAGGGAGAAACAGGAGAGAAGGAAGGGGTGATGGGTCCACACCAAGTCTATAACCTTAGCAAGGCAAATTCCATGAGATCCTAAGGTTGACTTTCTGCCTTCAGGACCCACTGAGGCAGAGGCATTGCCTGCAGGACTCTGTTGGGAGAGGTGGCCCCCACGGCTCCAGGCAGAAGCCAGCTGGCCCTCTGAAACTGAGTGGTAGCCCTGATATAATCTCTGAATCCCCTTCAGGGTCATTCTTTCCTTGTCTTGAAGAATAGTGTTCATTCACAGGTGAAGAGCTCTGTGATGCTGTCCTATAAATCCAAGAAGTCCAACAGCCTGCCTTCATTCTGTCCTATCTCCACCCTTTCAGTTTAAACTAGCAGTGTTCCTGCTGGGCTGGCAGATTAGGTCTGTGGTTCACACCCAAACTAATCTTATTAAATGGTTCGTCCACCATACCCTTAGTGTTCTCTTCCAAACATGCTTTCTCATTTTTTGTAATGTGAACAGGCTGAGAATTTTCCAAACCTTTGTCTTCAATTAATTTCTTTCTATTCATGTTTTATTTTAAGCAGTCAAGAGGAACCAAGCCATTCCTTAACACTTTGCTAAGGGATCTCTAATTAAATATTGAATTTCATGGCTCACAAGTTTTAACTTCCCTAAAACACTAGAACATGAACATAATTCAGCCAGGTTCTTCAGCACATTATAACAAAGATCACCTTTCCTATAATTTCCCATAACATGCTCCTCATTTCCATCTAAGACTTCATCAGAATGGCCTTTATTGCCCATATTTCTACCAATATTCTGTTCAGTTATTTATGTATTCTCTAACCAAAATCGCCTTATCAATTCCTTTATGGCAGTAATGGCTTTTTCTAGCATGTACCTCACCACTCTTCCAGCCTCTACCCATTACCTAATTTCAAAGCTGTTGCCACATTTTTATGTATTGGTAATAGCAGCACCTCACTTCTTAGTACCAATTGCTGTTTTAGCTTGGGCTGTTATAACAAAATGCCCAAAAATGGATGGCTTAGACAACAGAAATGTTAATATATTTCTCACAGTTCTGGAGCCTGGGAAGTCCAAGATCCAAGTGCCAGCCAGTTTAGTTCCTGGTGAGGTTCCAAGGTGCTCACTGATTCTTCATTGTTTGCAGATGGATGCCTTCTTGCTGTATCTTCACATGGTAGAGAGAGAATCATCTCTCCTATGTCTTTTCTTGATATCCCAAAAGCTCCCAAAAGCCAAATGCCATCACACTGGGGATTAGATCTTGAACATATGAATTTGGAGGAGACACATTCAGTCCATGGCACTCTAATAAGAGTATTCATTAATATCACATAAGTTATTTGGGCTTTGATGCCTAAAGAGGACCCTAATGAAAACAGAATAGATCTTTGGTAAACACACAGGAATGCCCCATTCTTCTCTATTTTTTCTTTTTAAAATCAGGACACACATATACAGGGAGATAAAAGGTACAAAAATATAGTAAATACTTTTTTTAAAAAACTAAGAACTTTTTAGATTATTAAAGAATTACTGATAATTACTACAATATAAGTCATATATATCATCAGTTTTGAAAAATGTTCCTTTGAGGATGTAAAAAATGTGTGAATAATTCACTAAAAATCATTGCTGTACCATTCATGTATCACTCAAGAATCAGAGATCCCATTATCCAGCAACTACATATAAAGGGCATTAAATGTATCATGACATACATAACTGGGTAATAAAAATGTACTTTTAAAAGATGTGTAACCTTATTTCTACTAAACAGTTGAAAGAAATTGAGTATTGATAAAGATACTTGAAATCTTTATAAAGTTAATATACTTGGATTTTAAAATAAGAAAATGATTAAAATTATCCTTTTAAAAACCTACATTTTATTTTGCTTCTAAAGTTGCTTGTCTTCTAAATTTAAGAAAAATTACCAAAAGCTTTAGTGTGCAAACAGTAGAATCCCTTCACGAATTTTAGGTGACTTAGTCTAAATTGCTCCCAATAAAGATGGCTACTTACACTACTGGAGTATATATCTAGTTACTGAAATGAAGAGAAAGATTTAGAGAAACTACACTTTACTGGGTCATTGTAAGAAATTAAAATTTCATTATTAAATATTTTTTTAAACCAGATAACTTTAAGAACCTTGCTACTTCTTAAAATTGAAGTCCAGTAGAAACACATAAATTCGTAATTGTAATTTTGAAGTAGAAATGAGAATTGACAATGGTTTGAGATCTTCAAAAGTTGTAACATAAAAATATCTGATGCCCTTGGGGACAGAGTCACAATTGTTAATACCACTATGGTTGGTTGCCTATATTCATAACTGAAATAACTAAATTTCATTAGAGGTTAGTGAAAATAAAGATGTAATTTCTTTTTCCACTCTAGTTCATGTTCCCCAGGTTAAGAAACCCAGACATCGTGAAGTCAAGACAGTAAATATCTAGTTTTCAGATGTTTACCCAGATTGCAACTTGACTTCTTGAGCTATCTGTTTTAACTGTATGCTCATCAAATGTCTATTTCATTTTGGACAGTGTAGAAAAAGGCTTAGTTTCTTAAGCCTAAGTAATGTAGATGAAATAGGAACTACTAAGTATTTTGAAAGCATATGTAAGACAACTTTGTTCCTCAAACTTTTTACTGTGGTAAGAAACATAACAAAATTTACCACCTTAGCTATTTTTAAGTGTGCAGTTCAGTGGTATTAAGGAACATGCCTATTATTATTACTATGTAACCATCATCATTCATCCATATTCAGAACTCTAGTCATCTTGCAAAATTTAAATTCTATACCCATGAAACAACTCTCCATTCTCTTCTGTCCTCAGGCCCCAGCAACCATCAATCTACTTTGTCTCTATGACTTTCATTACTCTAAGTACCTTATATAAATAGAATCATACAGTATTTGTCTTTTGCAACTGGCTTATTTCACTTAGCATAATGTCTTGAAGTTTCCATGTTGTAGCATTTTTCATATGTTTCTTAGCCATTTATCTTCTTTTGAAAAACTTCTGTTTATGCCTTTTACTCACTTTTTAATGGGGTGGTTTGTTCTTGCTGAGTTCTTTGTAGATTCTGGATATTAGCCCTTTATTATACGCATATATAGTTTGTGGATATTTTCTCCCATTCTGTAGATTGTCTATTAACTCTATTGACTATTTCCTTTGCTGTACAGAAGCTGTTTAATTTAAGTACCACTTATTTATTTTTGCTGTTGCTGTATTTGCCTTTGGGGGCTTAGTCATAAATTCTTTGCCTAGACCAATGTCTAAAAGTTTTTCCTATGTTCTAGAATTTTTATGGTTTCATGCCTTATATTGAAGTCTTTTTATCCATCTTGAATTTTTGTATATGGCAAGAGATAGGGGTCCTGTTTCATTCTTCTGCATGTAGCTATCCAGTTTTCCCAGCACCATTTATTTACT
This sequence comes from Lepilemur ruficaudatus, assembly GCA_963574885.1. Classification (NCBI taxonomy): domain Eukaryota; kingdom Metazoa; phylum Chordata; class Mammalia; order Primates; family Lepilemuridae; genus Lepilemur; species Lepilemur ruficaudatus. Next base: position 14,088 of record CAUYRT010090225.1, on the reverse strand, counting down.
AGGCTTCCTTTCCCCAGTGCATGTTGTCTGCTTTCTCAAGGATCAGTTGGTTGTAGGTACATTGTTTTATTTCTGGGTTCTCTATTCTAGTCCACTAGTCCATGTCTCTACTTTTCTACCAATCTCATGCTGTTTTAGTTACTGTAGCCTTTATAGTATAATTTGAAGTCAGGTAATGTGATGCCTCCAGATTTGTTCTTTTTGGTTAAGATTGCTTTGGCTATTTGGGTTCTTTTTTGGTTCCAAATGAAGCATAGAATTATCTTTTCTAGATCTGTGAAATATGATGTTGGCATTTTGCTGGGGATTGTGTTGAATCTATAAATCACTTTGGGCAGTGTGGATGTTTAATGATGTTGATTCTTCCAATCCGTGAGCATGGGATGTTTTTCTATTTGTTTGTGTTATCTGTGATTTCTTCCATCAGTGTTTTCTCGTTCTCCTTGTAGAGAACTTTCATTTCCTTGGTTAAATATATTCCTAGGTATTTTATTTTCTTTGCAGTTATTGTCAATGGGATTGAGACCTTGATTTGACTCTCAGATTGACAATTATTATATAGATATGCTGATTTTTGTACATTGATTTTATAACCTGAGACTTTGATGAATTTATTTATCAATTCCAAGAGCCTCTTGGTAGAGTCTTTAGAGTTTTCTAGAAATAAGATCATATCATCAGTGAATAAGAATAGTTTGACTTCCTCTTTCCTGATTTGGAGACCCTTTATAGTTTTTACTCGTGCCTGATTGCTCTGGCTAGGACTTCCAGTACTATGTTGACTAGAAGTACTGACAGCAATTTCTTAATTAAGAAACTTCCACTGTCTTCCCAAGTCCCCACAGACATGTTGTCAAGCATATGTTCAAGCATTACAGCTATTATTTATTTGTAGTGAAACACATAAAGTGATAGCATTTCTATAACATTTCATAAATTATAAAGCATATTTCTATATTCTTTCTTTTAACCCTCATAGCTACTTTGTGAGGTAGGTTATATCTTTTATCCAAAATATAAAACCAAAGCTGAGGGAGTCACTACTGTGGTTTTTATTTGGTTTTATATTTAATAATATAGCTGGAAATTATTTCAGAAGTTTCCTGTGTTTGACAATAATCAGATGAACGTTCTAAGTTGCCCATTTAAGGAATTTTTTACTATATGTGAAGATTAATAGATTAGATATAAACTTACACCTTCATAAATACTATGTATCGTACAACACATTTAACATGAGACTTTAGAGTTTCCAAGATTATAATAAAATATATCCCACATAATATAAAAGCATATTAACTTCATCTAGGACAAGAGCAATGATGATACATATTTATACATGAAGATGATGCTGTCAGGTGTCTTTCCACAAGAGTGGTGAAGGAAGCGAACTCTTCCAACCACACTCTATCTCTGGTGCCATTTAAAGTGGTTCCTGTGAATATGCTAGCTGGGGTCAGAGATACAAACTGATCAAACAGGGACCTAACCTACAACTCTGACTTCAATGAAGTCCCCATCCTCTTTACCAAATGATTTGATTTCTCTTCTAAAACAGCAATTTACTAGAGTGTTTACCAAAACTCTAAAAATGCTGCTTACTTTCAAAGGGACTAAGTTACTTCAAGATAGTAATTGAATCCCTAAGTCTGACTCCTTATAAAATTATAATACCATTATCTATGGTTAAAATCTCTTGGTAGACATTAACATCTGGCAATTAACTTCAAAAAAGGTTATTAAGAGCCTATTGGTTACCATGGAGCCATCACATTACGAAAAAGAGCATAAAGAAGATTTTAGGCACTTGCATGGATACCAACATCTGTTCCACATGTATACGCTCCAAATCAAGAGAATGTTTAGATACTTCTGAGGGACATAGCAGGGCTTTAGCACCACACATTAATTTGTTAGTATATCCCAGCATGTTATTTGTCTTGGCCACTGTGTTTTCAAAATTACTTGTAAGGAAACTTTTCCTTTTGTATATAGTTAAGACCATCCGGTCTAAAAAAAAAACAACTTCTAGTTTCTGAGAACTGAAAGACCCTAACGGAACATTTTTTTTTTGAGACAGAGTCTTGCTCTGTTGTCCTGGCTAGAGTGCTGTGGTGTTAGCCTAGTTCACAGCAACCTCAAACTCCTGGGCTCAAGTGATCCTCCTGCCTCAGCCTCCCGAGTAGCTTGGACTCTAGGCACACACCACCATGCCTGGCTAATTTTTTCTATTTTTAATAGAGACAGGTCTTGCTCTCGCTCAGGCTGGTCTCGTACTCCTGAGCTCAACCGATCCTTCCACCTCGGCCTCCCAGAGTGCTAGGATTACAGGCGTGAGCCCCCGCACCCGGCCAGAATCACTTAATTCTTATCTGAGGTCACACAGGTAAGTGAGAGAAAGGATCTTGCTATTCCAGTGATTTGTATCTTAGAATGTTTAGATTTTAGAAACTTTAAAGTTTTTAGAGATTCCCAAGAATAATATAATCTTGCAAATCTTATATTCAAGACTGCTCAAAATAAAAAGAGGGAGCTAGTGAAGAAAGGGTAAAGATGTCTCTTATTTTCTCCCTTTTGTCTTCTGTTTTCTTGTCAAGGGCAGGAGCAAGGACAAAGTTTGAGAAGAAATGGGGCCAAGGTGAAAAGGGCAGTCTGGGGTTAGAAAATTAGGCTGATTCTTCATCTCTTTACTTGGCTATTAGCAATCTCTAGCTGCTGATTCAAGAGAAAAAATGCAGAGTAGCTCTTCGGTGCATACTTCCTCTTCACTACCCTTGCTTGATTGCCATTCGTGTTGTAAGCCGGCCCAGGAATCTAAAGTCCTTCAATCCATGAAAACCTACTCACTTAAACTATAACCCCTAAACTTCCCAATTCCAGAGGCCTATGAATTTGAAGCAGGCTTGTTTCTTTTATCTAATTATAGCAATCTACAATAAGCACGAATGAGGTTCCGTCCTCTGGGGTAGTGTTCTGATGAGCCTCGTGCAATAGAAAGAGAATTGGATCTAAGGTTTCTGGACTTCGGTGCTAGGTGAAGCTCTGCTACTTACTCGATATGTTTACTCCACTTTAAAACAGAAAATAATGCCTCCTCACAGTATTATTGCAAGAGTTAAATAAGATAATACTAGTGAAAGCACGAATGTATTTACAGTCTGACACCTAACAGTAAATGTTAGATGAATTTCAACTTCTAATTGGTGGGAAATACAGGAAAGTGCATGTGATTTGGAAGGAGAAGGAAGCTGGCTTCTAGTGTAGATTTTCTGCCTTCTTGCTTCCTTCAAATTCATTTTCCTCTGGACCAACCTCTAAGGAAGTAATATATTTGGAAAACAAAACTACTAATAGTAGAGCCATTTTTAACCTAAGTGGCAAGGACATTTGGTGACACCATGAAGGTATGAGCCACATGGGAATGGTAGAAGTCCCCTGGTGCTTGTGCAGACCAGGCACTGTGCTATGGTATGACAGACACAGAGGATAATTTTTCTACCAATTGATCCCATATATGTATGCATCAGTATGTTTTATATGAGACAAAGCCCCACTAACGGCTGTGTGAAGGAAGAATAATTAACAGATCAAAATGAAAACGCTGGCTGAGTCTCAAGCCATTAAGTAAAATGCAACCCTTGAGGACATTGTCACAAAACTTATTTTAGGCCACTGGTCACTCTGATTAAGCAAGAGATTTTTACCTATAAAAGAAATTGATCTTTAGAGGAGATAGTTGTCATTTTTTGCCTCCCAGTATCCCATCATCTTTCTTCTGGGAGGGACCTAGTTCAGGTAGTTTGGGTGGGGCTGCCTCTGTTCATCACTGTCCAGAGACTTAGGAGTGGACATATAACCCAGGCCTGGTCAATTAGAATGCCCACCTCCCTGTGTCCAGATACTTGTTCAGAGACTCACATGTGACCCAAACTGAAGCAGAGTCCTTCCTGTGTTGCTTCTGCCATACCTGTGGGCAAAGATACCTTTCCTTCCCATTGAGGTCACTGTAGCCATCTTGCCAGCTATGTGGAGTGATCCCAAGAGGAACAGAGCCCAATGGCATCTTTTGATTCCCTGGGTGCAGCTGTGCCTGATCAGATACGCTGTTAAAATTTCTTGGTTTGTGAACAAATAATCTCCTATTTGGCTGAAGCTATTTTGAATTGCAATTTTCACCTGCATTCAAGTGAGCAAAGCACAAGCAGATTTTAGATGCTATTAATGAATCAGATTTAGCCAATATTCAATGTCATGCTTATTATTTAAATGTGTATAGCAGTTATAAGAGAGTGTTTCATCAGTGAAAAAACTTATCTAACTCATTGAGCCAATGAATATCCTCTTAGAGACTTCATGGAAAATAGATCATAATGCCACTGTCACCACAGTAGTTGGTGGTGCTGGCACCTTCCCCCATGCCCTAAAACAAAAGTCACATGCACAAAAGTCACAAGATTATTTTACTACAATTTAGTGGGGAGAAGATGCTATAGTCAAGTTTTCACAAAGAAAATCTTCACATTGAACTCTAGTCAAATAAAGAAATTCAAGTTCCTGTTTCAGTCTCAAGCGGCCTGGGAATTAAAGCAATGCACCCCTCTCCCGGCATGCATGTGTCAGGCTGTCAGTGAAGTGGCCACTTCTTCATGACCCTTAACTGTCTACATCATGTCTCAGCAACCCCAGACATGAATTCTGAAAAACTTCTTCCATTTCCATAGTTTTCCTCATCTAGCTGAGAATGCTGCTGGTTACCGCAAAACTGTTCACCAACCGTACGCTCTGGTCCATACAGCTTTCTTCTTAAATTCTGGGAGGACTCTCAAGGACAGCAGGGTGGCTAAGAGGACAAAAAATAAAGTTCACTGTTGCATATGGTGGAGCTCCATTTGAAAAGGTCGTTTTGATCAAAAAGGTGTCAGAGCAGAACTTGCCTTTTTCTCACTTGGCTAATCTTTAAGACTAAGGATTCCCATCAAGCCTTTGAATTTTAATGGCAGAAAATGATTTATAAAGGCTTGGGGGGAAATTTTTTTTAAAAAGTTACCCTGCAATCAGTTAGTAGGGAATTTTGCAGAATTAAAATGAAAACTGACTTCTAAGATGCTAGTGATGTTCTTTTTCTTGATGTACGTGCTAATTACACAGGCGTGTTCCCTTTGTAAAAATCTACTTCAGATTTGTGTTCTTTAAATATGACATTTTCATCAAATGTTTAATTGAAGCTAAAAAACAGAAACAGAAAACCCAACCCATAATGAAGTTAGGTTTATGCTCAACGGAGCAAGAATGACTATACTAAACTATATTTGTATATGTACCCACAAGTCGATACTATTTCTGATCTGTCGTGGGTCCCTCAGGGATCAATTTAAAGTAGGGAAGTTCTGTATATTCCCGTTAGGTAACTTGTTATATATCTTATTTTAGAACGTTATTATAAATATATTGAGATGTTATTTAAAATATAATAAAGTGAAGGAATGTTGGTAGGCCAGAGTTACACAGTTATTTTGTGTGTCTAACAAGCCTGTGACCACATAATCAAGTGAACACATGCTTCCTTGACTCAAATGGCTGTTTTCCTCATCAGTATCAGTTGTTATCTTTGTGACCTAAGACAGGACACGTTTGGAGCTATCGGTGTTTTTATGCACCCACCCACAGCCATTAAAAATGAGTCCAAACTCCCAGAGGCAAACAGGGGAAATCCTAGCAGCAAGTCTCCAGGGATGGATAAAGTGAAAATATGTCAAACCACAGCCCTGATCCTCAGTTCTGTGGTTTGTCAGAATCATATAGAGGCACTGTTCCATCATACACATGCCTCCTCCTTACTTTGGGGGCAAGGAGAAGAATCAGAATGAATGAATGCTTGCTTATTTGGCAACCAATAAATTGTACCACAAGTCCGAGTAAAATAGGGGTCATACTATATGACTCCAGGCTGACCAGATACATTATTACAGAGTAGGCCAACAGGCAGCTTCCTGAGTGCAGCACCTTACAGTATGTCAGGACAGCAGCAGCAGCCACTGGTAAGCTCCAGACTCCCAAATCCCAAGACATGGAGGACAAGTACAAGCCATGCCCGGCCATAGAACCAATACCCAAATGACTTCTCAGATTTGTGTAAAGAATCTACATAGTTTGCACAGAATGATCTTCGTGTTTGTGGATCCTACTGTCATAGTTTAACAAAGTCAGCAGAGAAGTATAAAAGACACAAAAGTCACCTAAATGCCTGAAAGTATGAGAAATGTCCACTTCCCTTGGCAAAGTGCTATGCAGCCATTATGAAGGCAGTGTAAGAACAAGGTTAAATGCTTTAAAAATAATGTTTAAAAAGGCAGTAATCAAACTATGCATTTACCAATTGTATACAATTATAAATATGTTAAAACAACCCTCATACACAGAAAAGGGCAAAAACTTCTTATGGTAATATCAAAATTGTCACTGGGCAGTGGGACCCTGGATTTCTCTTTGCTGCTTTTTACTTTTCTGAACTTTTGAGGTTTTAATTATATTTAACTATTACAATAAAACATTTTAAAGCCATTTAAATAAAAGTTAGATTTAAAGGCACTGGAACTCTTTTTAATCCACTTTCTAGTTTGAAATGCCACAGTGGTGACAGATCCAAATTACTTCTTTAAACTGAACCACGATTAGCCCTTTTAGAAACCAACACAGGTTGAGCATCCCTAATCCAAAATCTGAAATGCTCTGCAATCTAAAACTTTTTGAATACCAACATGTGGCAAATTCTACACATAATTACTTAACACAAACTTTGTTTCATACACAACATTATTAAAAGCATTGTATAAAATTACCTTCAGGTTATGTGTGTAAGGTGTATATGAAACATAAATAAACTTTGTGGTTAGACTTCGGTTTTATGCCTAAGATATCTCATTAAGTACATGTGAATATCCCAAAATCCAGAAAATTTCAAAATCCAAAACACTTCCTGTCGCACGCATTTCAGATGCGGGATACTCAACCTGTGGGCACTAGAATGCCCCTCCGCACCACAGAGGATAACGGGCGGCTCTCCCCTATACTGAGCATAAGGAATGGAAGTGATACCTTTCAAAAGCTCCCCGGACTTTGCTGAGAGAGCTCCTTTAGGGCTTTCCAGGATGCTGAATAGCCAGTCAATGAACTAGGATGAAAATGAAAAACAGTGTCAGTGAAGAGAATCCTATATCAGCAAGTGAACAGTCAGTCCCTTGGGCCTGCATACACAAGTTTCAGTGCAACTGCTCTTAGGCAATACCTGCCCGGGCTAGAGGAATAGAGATGAGACAGGGACCAACCAAGTACAAGAGATGGTAAAGTTGGATACAGCTCCCATTTAGTCAAATGACATTCCCCTGGTGAATACCCTGAAACCTGCCATAGGTTTTCAGAGTGAGGTAGACATGGGCTGAGAGGGCCTCTTCTATGCCAGGAACATTATCTCTCATGGCTACGAGAGGCCCAGAGAGGTTAAGACCCTTGCCCAAGTCCACTCCCAGTGAACAGCGGAGTCAAGATGTGAATCAGGTACACTTGGCTTCAAAGCCCTATGCTCCTCTTTGCATCCTGCTGCCTCCCACCTGGTTCTGGGTGCATCCTGGCCTAGGCTGGGCAATAAACAGGGGACAAATCAGATGTAAGACCTTGTTTCTGAAACAAAATATGTTTCAGTAGATGAGAACAATTTATGCGCAAATGGATATGAAACAAAGTTGAAATGTAAGAGAAAAGATAGACAACAATTTACTAGGTTAGAGCCATGCATGTTAACTGTGAATAAATCCTGCAAATGAGCTACTATAGAAACTCATAGTATTCATGAGTTTGACTCATCTCCCAGGATGCAGCCAAAATTGTTTTTGAATTAGATACAGGGTGATCTCATCAATGACTGAATATTGCCAATCTTGGCTTGTTAAAAAACACATATAATAGCTACAAGTACTGGGCATTTCAACTTTGGACACAGAAGCTAGGGTGAAGAGTAACACAGGAAGAAAAAGAAAATATTCCTAATTCCCTGATTTAAATTTTTTTCTTTATTCTTTCCTCAATTTTTGTTTTATAGTATCTTAATAGTAAGTAAATAAATCAAGCACTACAAATACAAACCGATGCAAGATACCTACACTGTAGTGCGAAGTGTACATGGGATCCCAGTCCAGAAATAACATGTGGGAACACCAAATTTAAATTTATTTTGATTTAAAATGGAACATGAAACACAAAATTTGAGGCAGCAATACTAATATTTATCAGGTTTAAGAAAAATAAAAGGCATTTTAATTAAGACACTCAATGGAATTGTGCATAGCTAAACCATGGGTCCACAGTTCAGAAATGCTTTTAAGGATTAATGTTCAAATGTCAAGAATAAGCAACAAAAAGTTAGTTTTAAGCTTTCAACTTCATGAAAATCCAGTTTTGATTAAATGAGATCAAAAAAGAACTTCCAACCAACTGTATGAAGGACAGATCAGGTCAGAGCCATATAATAAGTACCCTAAGCACAGTATTTTCACACACTTTGCACAACAGCTAGCAGCCTGGGGAACCTCAATAACAAAAAAATAAAATGTTTCCTTTTAGGTTATATGTCTTAACAACTCAAAGTAATACACGTTTACAGCCCTTGTCTCGATGCAATGCCATCTTCCCTTCGTGCAACCTCTCTTCTCCCTGACCCCTACCCTAGGAGAAGAACTGGACTCAACAGCAAACTGAAAAAGTTTAGATTTTCCTGAGGGCAAGGGTGACGATATTAGATCTTTACAAAACTCAGCTGGACATCTAGTGCAGGCCAGGGGCACAACGGGTACCTGGAGCATGTCTGTGGGATGGAATAACTTATGGGGAACCCTAAATATGCTATAAGAAGATGGATGTTCCAGACTGACATTTCTTCCCAGAAGACTTCCCTGACCCACCCCAGGCATCGCTGACCGACTCCCTTGCTCACCATCACTGTATCCTACTTACCACACCACTTTGTAATCCTGAATTTGCCTTCCTATCTGGCCTCATTTTGAGATTCTGAGCTCTCTGAAACCTACCCATCCTTTCCACCCCAGGATCAAGAACACACGTGTCTTCAATAAATGAATGCAAGTATGGGCTTTTCTCTCTACCCACCCCAACTGTAAGCAAATTGCTGACTTGTTTTTAATTAGCAGTTGTCTGGAGCCTGGGCTAGCCTCAATCTCTGAGATTCTGCATCTGGCTGAGCTTTGGGGCTGAGGATGAAAGCCTGTGGTATGCTATGATTCGAGTTGCACTTAACTTCCATCTCAATGAAGAGAAAACAGCTGTCTGCCCTGCCAAGCAAGTGGCTGCCAACCTCACCTTCTGGGTCTGTTCCTTCCATGGCTCTTTCTGCAGCAGGAGAGGCATGCTACTAGGAAGGAGAGTGAGAGCCTCCTGCAGAGTGACCCTGTGCATTGGACTCCTGCCAAGGAAGCTTGATGCCAGCCCAGCTGGGCCATTCTCCTGATGCCATGGCAACCAACTGGCACTGAGGCCGAGGAGGAGAGGGGCAGCGTGGTCTGCCCATGCAACCACTGCAGTTGCAAATATCAGCAAGAAGAAGTCCAAAGCCTACGGATGGAAAATAGAAACCTTAGGTCAGATGTTTTTAACAACTCAAACAAACACATTCACATACACAGCCCCTGTCACGATGCAATGTCATTTCCCCTTCACTCAACCACTCTTATCTCAGCGCTATGCAAGAAGAGGAACTGGACTGAACAGCAAACCCAATTTCCATGCTTAGAGAAGAGACATTTTAGGGATTTGGAAGGTTTCAGAGGTCCCCTTATGTGAAGACAGAAGATCCAACAGTTTTATTATTATTCTATTAATAAATAACATTTCAGGAGAAACATAATTTATTCAATTCCTAATCACACCAAGATCCAAACATTCCTGTTTTGTGGTTTTCAAAGATTTTAAGAAATTAAGAGAGACAGGGAAAGAGATTTATTGTTATGTGGCCAAAGCTAACTTTAAAAAATATGTATAGTCTGATTTTATTTTTGAATTATAATCTATCTAGGATCCATTCATTTAGATTTTAGACCCATCTAGACACTTGTAGAAATGGGGGTAATAGCAGCCACCTCTGAGTTGGTGGATTACTGTGATTTAAACTACACTTCTTTCTGCTCATCTATATTCTCAATCTTTAAGATTTTTGTTAGAAAACAAATAAAGTTAAAAACTTAGGAAATTGGAAGAAAAAGAGGACAGATTACGCTAGTTCAAAAAGTTTACAAAGTAATTCTCAATCTCTTAAAATTCCTCATCTCATGAATTAAAATTTCAAAAAGACACAGAACTCTTCAGAAAACCAGACAGAATGTCAAAGAATGTCTCAGGTTATGCAAATTTTACTCACACAGTGAAGAGGATACCCATGCAGTGTGTTCATAGAAAACAATTCCACTACTAAAACATGCACAGCAGCCAGTTACGTAAGACAATGAAGAAGGAGAGTGGGAAAGAACTACCTTCATTGTATTAATCTTTTTTTTTTTAAACTCACCTAATACCAAGGATTCTTACTTTTTTGGGGTCATAGGTCACTTTGCAGGTGTGCTAAAAACTTCCCTCCAATATGTGCACATACACATGTAAGTGCTGGCACACATACAGATTATTTGCATACACTTCAGGAACGTCTTTAAACCAGGTGTTTTTAGCCTTATGGGAAGGCTAGAGCCCTGTATTCCCACAATTTTTATGGGATCAAACCCAAGTACACAGGTACACAGGACCTTGGGTTTCCTTTCCAGTTAGTGTCTGTTGTGTTCTGTTTATCAAAGAACATATTTTGCTGAAAATATCTGTCAAAGGGCATCCCTGGGTGTCTCCAAGAGTGTAGTAAGAATACACATTTCCTTGTGGCATTGCAGAATTGTTAACAGTGTCTCAAAAATAAGAGGAAGGAGGCAAAGAAAAGCTGCAAGCAGCAACATATTCCTCTTTTGGGAGAGTAAATATAAGTTATAAATTTTAAGGAAGCTACAAACTACTCCTCTAGATTGTACCTCATCAAGAGTGACATTCTGAACAGATGTTGACTGGTAAGCAACATTTCTGATATAACCCATCAGTTCCAAGAGCCACTCCATTCTCTTCAACACACCTGAAACAAAAAGGATATTTCTTTACTAGACCATGGTTTTCCTTTGAAATGTAAAACAGATCAATAACCATCATAACTAAAGCACAACAGCTGGTGAGGATTCCACTAAACAGTTTCAAGTTCTCTTGCAATACCTGAGACTTGTGATGCTTGTAAAAAAGAGTTCTTTAACATATCAGATAACTGTATTTTGGTCCTTAATTTTCAAAAACTAATCTATTTTTCAAATCTCTATGCTCATTACTAATTAAATGCATTTGCTGGAGTTTCTCTCTGAAAATTAACACATTAACTGCCATGTGAGTTGTATTTAACTCATGCTAGTTTTGAGCCTGGGGCCTTGTGAAGCATATATAACTCACACATCTTGGGAGCCACATGAACTATTTTTTGAGTTGTATATAACTTGCACACAGAAAACAATGAAAAATAACAAATTTTTCATTAAACTAGAAAAGATCGTTTTGTTTTCAAAGTTTTTATTCTATTTTCATAATAAAACACCATGGCCCTGAGGGGGAAAAAATGTGGCAGTTAATGTGTTAAACACAATAGGAGAAATCTGACATGCCAACTAGCTAGTAATGTTGAATTTTGGATCATTAGCTGTTTTTATAGTTTTCCTTTGCTTAAGTGTTCCCAATCTATGCCAAAATCACAGAGGAAACCCATCCCAAAGACACATAAAGAAAAATAAAAACCAACCATTGTAGGGTAACTAGGGAACAAACATTAGCAGAAATGTTGATTTTTTTTCCCCTTTTTAATTTTTTAGCACAGTAAAGACTACTTAGGAAGGTGTTTAAAATTTAGTATGAGGAAAATGGGAACTACATGTAAGAACAAAGGCAACACCAAATTTATTTCAGTTTATTGCATGTAACATCATGTTTAATTGGAAACGCCTACTTGATTTCTTCCTGATAAATACACTTTGAGGTTAGAATGAAAAATCCAGTTTCTCACCACAGGTTCATTTTTCAGTAGGCAGGCACTAAGGCACATATGGGGCAACTGTCTGAACTGCCAAAGAGGAGGACGAATCAAAATTTCTTATATGGCCTTACATAGAATTACAGACATGTTTGTCGGTTTCCCCTCGAAATCATAAAGATACAAGAAAGGATGGGGAAAATGGGGCACATAAACATAAGTAACTCGTCTGTGATCACAAGGACTTCCCAGCTACATCCAATCCATGTCAGCCTGTTGCCATTCAGAACTTGAACGTAGTCTGGAGAAATTATAAGCATATGACCAAAGAGATGAAAGGAGTCATGGAGAAACTCCCTTATACAGTGCTTATTAAAATATAAAGTCTAAAACAGTCTAAAAGTTACACCGTGTAATTCATTAGCAGGGCTTCAGGCTTAAGAAAGCACGTAAGGTAGCCAGATTTTATTAGTCTCACTCCTGGGAAGTTCTTCTATAAAATAACTATTTACTTTTTTTGTTTCTGTTTTCTCTTTTGTTTATTAAATGACCATCCAAAAGCCATTTTCATAAAATTATTGGGCAGAATCAACTGACATCTTGTGTGTTTGGGAAACTGAAGTTAAGCAGGTGGAAGCAACCTGGTACACTCCTTTGTATCCTTGAGGGTCTAAAGAGCCAAATACAATAAAGAAAGCCTCAAAAGAACACATTCTTATCTCCAGAAAGTGGATGTTGTGAGCTATAATTGCTCATTTCCATCCAAGGTACTTTTCACTTGCAATGAGAAGTCCTAACCTGTGTCAAGAAGCACTAGACTAAATTTTGAGAAAACAAGTATAACTTAAAAGGGACAGCAGGCAGGCTGGCCTCACCTGTGTTGGCATGGCTTACGATCCGCGCCTGGTATAAGCTGTGCAGAATCATCCAGGCCAGCATTTCTTTCTCATGGTGCTGCACAGCAACACTCAGTATATCAGTCAAGCCCATCAAGGGGAACCGTCCTTGAGAGATTAAGTACAGTTTGACAAAGGCAGCCTTTTCTATGTTGCTCTGCGAAAAAAGTAAATTGCTCAGTTACTAGTAAATTAAGACAGAAGTAGCCACAGAATTTCAGGGGAGGGGCAAAACGGAAAAGGTGAGTTTGATGTTACTATTCTGTCCATTTTCTGCAGCATGTGACCTATCTGCCTGCGTGCTAAATTAAAATGTACAGTAGAGGGTTGTAATGTCACCTGATTCTTCATTAAAAACAATAAATATGTTCAGGGGTTAGTTGATGATATTAAGTTTACACAAATAATAATAATAATAAGGTAACTAACAAATACAGTGCTTATCATGTGGAAAGCACCATTCTAAGCCTTTTAACACATTAATTCAGTGGTTTTTAAAATGTAATACACGGACTTCTGGTGGATCCCAAGGCCCTTTTAGAGGTTCTGTCAGGTTAAAACTATTTTTATATTAACACCAAACTGTGTTAATATAATTCATTCATTTTATGTATTCATTTTATGTTTCACTGCCACATATAATTTTTTTAAAAAGCCAGTTTCACTTAAAATATCCTTGTAAACAATAAAAATTATTATTTTCATTAAAACTTGGCTCTATCTATTCATGTCTTGGGCTCATTTTTCTGCTGGATCGTGGCTTTTTATTTCTAGGAGCATACATTATATGAGATGACCTTTTTCCTGGGGTGTAAATTGCAAATATTTTGTCTAGTGAATAATTTGTCTTTGGCCTTGCTTATGGTATTTGGCCCATAATTTGTTTTAAAAATCATGTAACAGAATTTTTTTTAAGACAGTGTCTCACTCTGTCAGCCCACCTACCATGCAGTGGTGTCATCATAGCTCACTGCAACCTCAAATTCCTGAACTCAGGTGATGCTCCAGCCTCAGCCTCCTGAGTGGCTGGAACTGCAGGTGCATGCTACCACCCCCAACTAATTTTTGTATTTTTTGTAGAGACAG
>CAUYRT010090221.1:0-12687 GCA_963574885.1 Lepilemur ruficaudatus | reverse complement strand
GACATTGCAGCCCATTAGTTATTTTTCATTTGATGTGTTTTGTTGATTATTTTTCAGAATCTAAAACTTATATGCTTATATTTCTTATTAAATGTATTCCCTGTCCTCGATTTGTTTTCTTCATTGGTATTATTATTATTTTTTTTAACAGGGGAGAGTGCGAACACAGTCCCCCACTACCACATATTATGCAGTTGAGTTCCCCACATTTGGGGAAATCGCAGGGGTCAGCACATCCGGAGTGCAGTGGATAAGCCTCGCCCTGGGAAAACCACCTTCGTGATCATGGTATCTCCCCTGCCAGGTAAGTATTCCATTGGTGTTCTTAATACTAAATGTCCAGTTCTCAAATAAAATACCTGCTAGTTGAAATAAATATTTAGAAGTAATTTAGCTACCTTTATTTTACGGTTTCAAATAATTTTCCTCCTGAACAGAGGCAAGAGTTTTTAAGTTGAATTAGAAGCTATATTTGAAGACATACTTATTCATATAAAGTCCAGAAATGTCTGAGAAATTAGTAATTGTTTTTTGTTAAACTATATTCATGTAGATGAATAAATGAATAATTTTAGAGTTAATCAACCCACACAAAATACTATTATAATAATACTTTAAAGTCACACATGCCGCAGATGATATCTAGAAAAAAAATTCCTATCTGATAAAAGAAATTTCTCTTCTTTTTCATTTGCAATATCAATGAAATCTAGTTTGAAACACTTCATCATATTATATAATTCTTTCCTAAAATTGCCTACTTTGACAATGCATAATTAAATAAAAGAAATTCATTGTGATATTTTCCTTCAAAAATAGGACAAGATACTTGCCAGGGAATATTTTCAGCAATGAATTAACTAAATAAAACATATGCAATAAAATAGTGTTAATTATTTCAGAAATACCTGCTTAAAACATATGCAATAAAATAGTGTTAATTATTTCAGAAATACCTGCTTTAAATTTGATTTGTGTGTATATGTGTGTATACACATAATGGAATACTATTTGGCCATAAAAAAGAATGAAATTATGTTATTTGCAGCATCATAGAATTTATCATATTAAGTGAAATAAGCCAGACACAAAAGGCAAATACTGCATATTGTCACTCATATGTAGAAGCTAAAAAACTTGATTTCATGGACATAGAGACTAAAACCATAGATTCCAGAGACTGACAGGAGTTGGGGAGGGGGGAGAAAGGAGGAGATGAAGAGGGGTTATACAAGAGTAAAAATATACAGGTAAATAGAAGAAATAAGTTCCAAAGTTTGACTGCAGATGAAGGTGACTATTCTTAATAACAATATTATGGACATTTCAAGTAACTAAAAGAGAGAACTTGAAATGATACCAACACATAAAAATGATAAACACTCAAGGTAATGGATACCCCAAATAACCTGACCTGATCATTCTACATTCTATACATATAACAAAGATTCTCATGCACCCTACATGTATGTAAATGATTATATGTCAATAGAGAAATAAAAAGGAAAAACAGAAAGAAAGGGAAAATTGGTGATCTTCTTTTTAAATATAAATAAGTTTTGTTTGCTAGATGAGTAACTTTCACCACTATAGGAAATTGAAAAACAATTAAAAATGGAAGTGATATATTTATTATCAATTACTTGTATGAGCCAAATTGTGGAAGAGTCAAAAAAAAAAGTCCAACTTGACATTTTGATTGAATTTGATTATAATTCTTCCCAGTGTTTGGGTCACTCTCAATGATGAGTCTGACTCTTTGGCCAACTCGACCACTTAGCTGTGAATGAAGAGGCTTACTCTAAATGACAATACATACCATCAATGCATAATCTCATTAAATCCATATGACACCATTCTGATGTACTTATTAATATCTGTTTTATGGTTAAAGAAATTGAGGCTTGAAATAGAAATACATTTTACCGAGGAACACAAAGCTAGTAGATGATAAAAACAATTCAAGTTTCATTTTTCTAATGCCAGGGGACCATATTCTAAACCAATATTGGAGTATATTGGTGTTAGCTTAAGGTTTTATTTTAATATAATTTCAGATAAAGTAAAAATATTTTTTAAAAAAGAAATTCGCTCTTTTCACTGTGGAGACTATTAACAATATGATTACAAAAGGCAATTCAAATAAAATCAATTAATGTAGTTGAAGTTATAGTTTTGTTGAAATGTTAATAACGAAAATAATGAAAAAATATAGTCATACACTGCTTACCAATGGAGATACATTCTGAGAAATGTGTCGTTAGGCAGTTTTGTTCTGTGAGCATCATGGAGTGTACTAATAGCAATCAAGAGGGAATAGCCCACCACACAGCCAGGCTGTATGGTACAGCCTGTTGCTCCTAGGCTACAAACCTGTATGGCATGTTATTGCTCCACATACTGCAGGCAGTTGGAACACAATGGTAAGTATATATCTAAACCTAGAAAAGGTACAGTAAAAATACAATATAAAGATAAAAATTGGTATACCTGTATAGGATGCATACCATGAATGAAGCTTCAGGACTGAATCGATGCAGGTGAGTCACTGAGTGAATGGTGAGTGAATATGAAGGCCTGGGACATCACCGTACGCTACTGTATACTTTCTAAACACTGTGTACTTAGGCTACAATAATTTTATAAAAATATTTTTCTATCTTAAATAACAAATTAACCTTATCTGTGTTAAGCTTTTTATATTTTTTAAATCTTTGACTCTTTTGTAATAACATTTAGCTTGAAACACAAACACATGGTACAGCTGTACAAAAATATTTTTTCTTTATATCCTTATTTTATAAACCTTATTTCTATTTGTAAATTTTCAAAAGTTTTTACCTTTAAGTGTTTGTGTTAAAAACTGAGACACAAACACGCACATTAGCCTACCAGACCTACACAGGGTCAGGACCGTCAATATCGCTGTCTTCCACATCCACGTCTTGTTTCAGTGGAAGATCTGCAGGGGCAATAACACATGGAGCTGTCAGCTCCCATGACAACCATGCCTTCCGGAATACCTCCTGAAGGACCTGCCTGAGACTGTTGTACCGTGGTTTTTAAAAATATAAATAGAAGGAGTATACTCTAATATAAGATAAAAAAGAATAGTATAGTAAATGCATAAACCTGTAATATAGTCATTTATTACCATTAGCAAGTGATATGCACTATTCACAACTATATGCGTTATGCTTTTATACAACTGGCAGTGCTGAAGTAGGTTTGTTTACACCAGCGTCAACTCAAACTTGTGAGCAATGTGTTTTACTATGATATCATGACAGCCACCAGGTCACTAGGTGACAGAAATTTTTCAGTTTCATTATAATCCTGTGGGGCCACTGTCATATACTCAGCCTTTTGTTGACAAAATGTTGTTATGTGGCACATCACTAACTATATCTTGTTTTATTGTGATCAGCATGAGATTTTCACCAGATTTTATGTTTATTTTAAATAAAGAAATTCAGTAGCTAGAACTCAGTTCATTGAATCTCTCATGTTTATGGAATCTGAAAAAAACATTTTTAAAAGGAAAATTTCTGGTTTCTATTGAAAAATCTTTCATGTCTGTGGTGCTGTTTGGTAAACCAAATGCCTGCTCAGATTACGAAGTGAACCGTCATATCATAAATCTACTCCACAACCCAACACTAGAATCTTTTTGCAACATTCCAGATTTTTGCCACTTGCACTTTATAATTATTTTTTAAATGACTGTATTCCTTTTAAAAACTCTCTGTTGACAAATATTTTCATATGTAGTCCCCTGAAATGATCATGTAGTTTTTGTGTATTGTTCTTTGTTCTCACCCCGGTGTATCCGAAGTCTAATATTCCCTTTATATTATTTCATTTAATGTGTCTGAAAGGTTTCCCCATGTCGCCATAATTTTTCTTGTTTGCAAGTCAATTCCTTCAGTTCCATAAAACAGAGTCTGTTTTCTCACCCCATCAGCTAGACTTTCTTTTGATGTGTCTGTTTAATGTTATGCTAGATCCAGCTATCATTTCTTACACATTCGCAAAATGCTAAAGTCACCGCTGGTTCATTTCACATACTAAATCTTTTTTGTATTCGACTTCAAGGAAAAAACTTTCAGAGTTTTAACTACCCACTCTTAAACATAGCATCAAGAAAATTTATAATTATATTGTGAGCACTAAAATTGGTGAGAATTCCTCCATAACTCTTGGTTTTTTATGAACTAGGAAATGCACTCAAAAAATTTAGAGAACTAAACAGCTAACACATGAATAAATTATCTACTTAATGATTTAGCTTGATTATAATATCAAGGTATAATTTAGTCACGTAATTAAAGTTTGCTAGAAAAAAATTAATGAGTAATTTGACTGCATGAAAAGGTGCATCTTCTTCAGAAAAAAGAAGGTAGTACCCTGTCTCTGTTTTGTACATTTCAGAATAAACTCAGTGGATTATGTTCTTTTATTGATACCAGGTTTTAAGAAATTCAGAGAAAGTTTGAGGAGTTTTCGAAAGACTCCATGTTAAGAACAAAATCTCCACTTAACTCTACAGAGTAAAAATTATGTCATTGAAACATAAGATACATTTTTAACTATGTACATATTTAAAATGTATGTATATTGTACATATGCATGCAGATGGATATATATATATATATGAGTGTGTGTGTGAGAGAGAGAAACCTATAGTATAAATGATAATTTAAATTAGATGCATTATATAATTTGGCATCTATGAAAGACACTCTTGAAAAACTTGATAAATCTACTACTATGTATCAAAAGAATAATTTTTCCTTTAGTGAGAGTTAAAATTCTTAAAGATCCCATTCACAGATAATCTTCAACTTAATATATGTAGTGAGAAAAACAGGTTTCTGTATTGTCCAGAAGATATTGTTAGTGCTTTAAAAAGTTACCAAGAAGAATCCAGAATCTGGAATTTAGGGTCATATTATTTTAGTTTAATGTATCCAGAGCCAACCTGCTAGAAAATGTATTTACCCAGTTATTTTGCACACTACTGAAGTACTTCTGTTCCAAGGTCATGAAGTTTGTTCTTAGGCTTTCCCCTATCACTTTCCCTGCAGAATAAGATTCTAGCAACTAGTTACGTCATTAACATGGATAGGAACTTTTACATTCACCAGCAATTTTAATTATAAAAGTTACTGGTAACTAATAGTAATCAAATGTCATAAGTAAATCAGTTTTCCTACAATTCTTTTTACACTTTCAGATGAAAATGATTTTTTTCTTATAGTCTTAAAATATTACATTACCAGTTAACTTGTAAGACAAGAGGTCTTAGAGATCTGTTTAAATATATTCACATTTGGCCACATGATGACAAACTCTCTTTGTATGACTAGTACATATTATCAAATTTTGTTTCCAAAAAAACAAAAATATGTTTTTCTGAAACAACAATTTTGCTATCAGGTTAGGAGAAACATAGCCTGACATGAGCCCTTTTCCAAATCCCATACATCATGTGATCATTTTTTTTTTCTGAGATATTTTAATTGGTATGTGAGAAGGAAAATTTCTGGGATCATGACACCTGAGAAATAGCATATAGAGTGATTGCATATAAATATATAAAGATGCACAGTCATTATGAAGCTAAAAACATGTTTAATGTTATTTAATCTATTGATTCCAAATTTGTGTAATCATATGATTTTTAAAACTGCATGGTATACAACATCCAGAGAAATAAATTTCTAAAATTTTCACTTAAAAAATGCTTGCATACTCAATAAGCTTGAAATTGTATTTTAAAACCATAATAAAAGTTGTTTTTCTCTATTTTAAGAAATTTTAAAAATAAATTATTGAAACAATCAACAGATTATTACTGGAATTCTGATTAATAGGAAATACACTAAATTTCGTAGTTCCCAATCATTAATATTTATCATTTGTTAGTATGTTTAATTTAACACATTTCATTTAGAATGTTCTTTTAATGTTGCCTATTCTATTGTATACATTTAAAATCTTTGCTTTAGTTCTTCATTCAAAGTGGAAAAATATAATTTTCAAAATATATCAATAATGTAAAATATCAAAATAAATATAAAATAGAACAGAAATTTACCATTCTAAAGGAAACATCGAGCTTTCTCAATTACTTTTTCTCAACTATCATTCTCAATTGAGAATTACAAAGCAATTCTCTATTACTATAAATAACTTACACAGTATGAAACCACAAAATGCATATTCATACAAAACAACTTGCAAAGGGTGCTACATTTGGATAGGTGTCTTCAAAATGCCCCAATCCAGCTGCTCCTTCCTTCTTTCCTTCCTTCCTTCTTTCCTTCCTTCCTTCCTTCCTTCCTTCCTTCCTTCCTTCCTTCCTTCCTTCCTTCCTTCCTTCCTTCCTTCCTTCCTTCCCTTTCCTTTCCTTTTCATTCCTTTCTTCCTGTTTTCCTTTCTCTCTCTTTCTCTCTCCACCCTCTTTTTCTCTCCCTTACCCTCTCCCTCTCTTCCTTCCTTTCTTCCTACCTTCCTTTCTTTTGTTCCTCTCATTCTTTCTTCTTTTTTAAATCAATGATGTACAAACAATTCTAAAACCTTATTAACACACAAACATTGGGACATTGATAATTGAAAAGTTATAATTGCTGGTATCTGAAAAGTTGTCATAAATTGGAAAGGTAGTTAGAAGCAGAAGGTTAAATATTATTTGAATATTTACATATTTTATATTTATATATAAGTATTTCATACTTAAATATTTCAGTAGTTTAGAAAGAATCTGATAATCACTGAATATATTGCTTGATACCTCTTGTAAAGTTTTAAAATTTTCTCTTTTCAAAGAAATACTGATATTCCAAACTGTTTTAAAAATTTTTACTTGACCTATACAAATTGACAGCCTAAGTTTGTAATTTTAAGAATTCTGATTACATAATCTTTAAAAACAGTCTTTAAAAGCCAAAAACCAAAACAGTCCTAAAAAGAACAAAGTTGGAGTACTCATACTTCCCAATTTCAAAATTTACTTCAAATCTACAGTTTCAAGATTGTGTGATACTGGCAAGAAAACAGCTGCAACCTGTATCTGAATTTCTTCACTGTTCCTTCTAATACTCTTAAGCACAAGAATACCATCTCGTGCAAATAACCTTCAGAAAAACAGAAAACAGAAAAACAGAAAGACTTCTAAACTCAAAATAATTTATAAAGCTTTAGAAATAGAATGTAACTTCTTAACTTGATAAAGAGCATTGATAAAAACTCCAAAGCTAAGATAATACTTCATGGCAAAATACAGAAACTTTCCCTCTAATATTAGAAAGAAAAAATAACGTATACTCTTACCACTGCTGTTGAATATTGTACTGGAAAGCCTAGCCATAGTAGTTAGGCAAAAAAAGCAAATAAAATACATCTCGATTAGAACAGATGAAGTAAAACGATCTCTTTTTATGGATGATTTAATCTTGTATATAGAAAATACTAGGAGTAAAAACACTACTAGAATACAAAAGCTCATAAATAAGTTTGGTGAGGTTATACAATACAAGATCAATATATAAAAATTAATTGTATTATTATAACTAGCAATAAAAATCTAAGAAGGAATTTAAGAAAACAATTCCATAAAATACATAGGACTAAAGTTAAACGAATTGCAAAAAGCATAACCTGAAAACTACACAATATTGTTGAAAAATTAAAAACCTAAATAAATAGAAAAACAACTCCTGTTCTTGAGTTGCAAGACTTAATATTATTAAGATAGTGATAATCCTAATATTTAAATACATGTTGAACACAACTCCTATCAAAATCTGCTTTGGTTTCTTTGCAAAAATTGGCAGGCTGATCCTAAAATTCCTATGAATACCAAGAGATTCAGAGATATACAAAATAGTCTTAAAAGAAACAAAGAGTACTCATACTTCCTGCTTTAAGATTTTACTTCAAAGCTACAGTTTCAAGACAAAGTGATACTGGCCTAATCTGGCATAATAATAGACATGTAGGTCAATAGAAAATATTTGAGATTATAGAAATAAACCTATATATATCAACTATGGATTAATAAACAACATCCTTTATATTAAAAACAAATATCCAAAGGTTTTCTCTTCCCCTTATGATAAAGTATGCCATAGGAGGAGCCAGAACTTATTGGTGGCATTTCTGAGTCTTTATATCATGCTTTATTAATCTCCTAAATTTTACAACTTTCTTTCTACGTTATGAAATACAAAAATAATTCCAACTTAGAAACGTTAGTGTTGGAAGATGAGACACAGAAATAGGCAATGAATCACAGCAAGATTTTGAAGGATACTATTGGCAATGAGTAGTAACCTCAATCAAAAAAATGCCAGAATGGAAACTGATATAATTCAACCCCGTGGTTGTGAACTCCATATGGTTTGCGACAGCATCTCTAAAGAACTTTACAGCAGCTGACACTTTATTCATACATGCTGGGCTTCTACCAAAAGCTAAGATTGCAGTGGGCTAAATAGAAATGCCCACAAGTCCTCATCAACAGCGAGACAGAAAAAAGGGTCCTTATGGGGAAAAATGTCTCCAGTGTCACAGCTGGCAAACTTGATGTGAAAAGACACAGTATTTCAGAGTCTGTTCTTAAACTCTTTTACATTACTCCACAGTGAGCCAAAAATAATAAACTGGTTAAAAGCAAAGAGTAGGATGACTGAAGTCGTTATTTAGAGCATATATTAAATGTACATCATTATTCCACCATTAAGTTTTAAGAATGTTTAATGAAGAAAAAAGCTAAGAGGAAAAAATAAACTTGTAAAAGTGGTGATAAAAAGACTCAGGTGAGGAGCCATCATTTTGCAAATGTGACATTATTACATTCTGTCAGCATATTGCAAATTATTCAATGATTGCTCATGGTGATTAAAATAATCTTACATATTTTTTTCCTCTGAGACATACATCACTGATGAACACCTGGAATATGAAAGGGTTCCAAGCAAAATTTACTGAAATCTACAAGAGCAATATATTTTTAAAAAACATAAACTATGAGAAATACTATCGCACATTTTTAATACACTCGTCATTTTTATATATGGGCCACTAACCTAATAACTGCACTGGGACATGAGATAGAATCTGTTACAAATAAATTTAAACTAAATGGTGAGAACTTCAACCTTATATACAACCAAACTGTGACTTGACTGAGATATTGGTGCCCGTATATTACGGTGAGAAACAGTTAGATACAACAAAGTAATTTAATTGTTTAAATAAAATCAAGTATCTTCTTGAAAAACAGAAAAAAATAAGTATACTGCAAGTACTATAGACTTGTGTTTTGGGAACATTAAAAATGACAGAGGAAAAGAAAGTACATCATTATGGATTATAAAACAAGAACTATTTATTTGATCACCTTTTTTTATGTGATGTTATTGACACAGATTTTTTTTCTGAAAAAAACCCAAACATTATAAGAAGACATAGTGAAATATTATTTTAAAAACTCAACAAACAGAAATGCACTTTATATCTATATGAAACACTGAACAAAAGGTTTAATAGTAAATAAACTAAGAATCATCATGGTGAGTATAAGTATGACGGAGGTAAATTTATTCTTAACAAGTAGTACGGACTCTGTTAGTGATGTATCTACTGCCCCGTATCCAGTGTAAATACAAACAGCAAAACAGTATTCTAAATACTCAAGAATCATTAGCCTTGGGGTCTGACAAGTCTGGCCTTGAACATAGACAGGTTGTTCAATACCTAATTTATATTATTTTAAGAGTTTTTCTTTTCCTGAATCATAAAATATTTTCTTTAGGCCTCAGAAAAATCGTAGTCATAATGTGGTTGGCTTTACATTACTTTCTTGTACTTTGCTCATTTTTTTGCATTTTATCTCTTTTTCTATATTTTCTTACATAATCTGTTAAACAACTATGCTTTAATTTCCATTAAAATATTTTTGTTAAGATAATTGAAACAGTTTATTAACCTTAAAATTTAAAATAGTTATTGTTTTTCTTTCTGAAAAGATAAGAGTACATTATCACTTTTTAATGTACTGTTACTACATCCGTTTCCAAGTTATACTGGCATAGTATGGGATTTTAAATAATATTATTGTTGTCTAAAATTATATAATTTTTCCTAAACTATCTTTAAAATATTTTAGTATTCATGAAAATATTAACTGATTTTAATTCTACATATACTTTTGATATTTTTTAGTATTGATCATCAATCTCTTTTTTTCTATTGTTTCCTAATTTTTGAGTTATTTTTATCGATTCATTGTATTTCCCAATATGCCATTGTGAGGTAATTTGTTTTCAGAGATAATTCAAGGTTGTTCTGTTTTCTAAATCTTTTTCTATTTAAAATTCTCTATTCAAGATTTCTTTCTGCTGTTATGATATCTGAATAAGTTGATAATATAAAATTTGCTAATCACAAAATTTTTCTTTCAGAACTATTTTTTTTCTATTTACTTTTTTCTGTTAGTTTCCAGGTGACATTACTGAAATTTTTATTTGTTTTATTTGTTTTATTTTTGTTGCATAGGTTTTAATTGGTTTGCGTATTGGTTTGCCAGGTTACTTTGAGATTCCTTCTTCACTTTAAAATTTTAGAATTTCACTAGAATAAAGTTGTTTTTAGTGAATTGTGATTAATTTTAGATGCAATTAGTGGAGATTTTATAATACACAGGTCTGTAACTCTTTTAATAATTCATATAGGCCAGGTGTGGTGGCTCACACTTGTAATCCTAGCAATCTGGGAGGCCGAGGAAGGCGGATAGTTTGAGCTCAGGAGTTTGAGACCAGCCTGAGCAAGAGTGAGACCCCATCTTGACTAAAAAAATAGGAAGAAATTAACTGAATAGCTAAAACTATATATATATATATATATATATATATATGTAAAATTAGCAGGGCAGGGTGGCACATGCCTGTAGTCCCAACTATGAGGGAGGCTGAGGCAGTAGGATCGCTTGAGCCCAGGAGTTTGAGGCTGCTGTGAGCTAGGCTGACGCCACGGCACTCTAGCCTGGGCAACAGAGTGAGACTCTGTCTCAAAAAATAATAATAATAATTCATATAATTTAAATTAATTTGTTCTGGTCTTTTATGTTACCTTCTTTAGGAAAAAAATGAGGCCAAAAAAAAGCACTAATTATTTCAATATTAGATGTCTATTCTTAGTCTATACATTTTCTTATTAGGTTCTCAGAAGTAGTTATGCTCTCTACCTCTATGCCTTATACATATACAAATTTTATTTTACAGAACTAATTACTTCTGCATGGTCAATTTTGTATTTTACAGTTACAAGTTTAAGTTTTATTTATGATATTATTTCTTGTATCCCGATCTTTTCTCTTATTGGAAGGAAACCTGCCTTTGTCTAAGCGTCTCAAATTCCTTCCACTAGTCCTTCTTCATTATATTCTACATATTCTCATCTCATTTTACATCATTTGTTTTATAGAGTCAATAATTTCATGAGTTTTATTGAAAATTAAAAAGCAGATTTTCTAAAAATATATTTCTCCAATGATAAAATATCTCTCACACCAAATTGTTTTGATATTCAACACACTTTCCCTATTATGTGGGCTTTCTGATCTCAGAGATGAGTTTTGTGTATTTCCAAAAAATATTTAGAAAAGAAAAAGAAAAATGTTTTTCCATGATGCATTGTGGCTAGTTAAAATTAGAGATATTTTCTTCTTTACTTTTACTTTTTGTGTTTGATATTTTACTTAGGATCATTTGTCAATTGTACTGAAGTTTCTCATTAAATACTCTTTTAATTCTCTGGTGAACATTTCAATTTCAAATTACCTAGGACACAGGTCCATATTCTTAAAAATGATTTTGAATATTATAGCAAAATTTATATAAAAATTAAACTCAATAGTTTAATTGATTTTTTTTTTTTTTTTTTCTGAGAAAGAGTCTTGCTTTGTTGCCAGAGCTAGGAGTGCCGTGGCATCAGCCTAGCTCACAGCAGCCTCAAACTCCTGGACTCAAGCAATCCTGCTGCCCTAACCTCCCAGGTGGCTGGGACTACAGATGTGCACCACCATGCCTAGCTTATTTTTTCTATTTTTAGTAGAGATGGGATCTCGTTCTTACTGAGGCTGGTCTCGAACCCCTGACTCAAGAGATCCTCCCACCTTGGCCTCCCAGAGTGCTAGGATTACAGGTGTGAACCACCACGCCCGGCCTCATTACTTTTCAATATGAACCTATTTGGTTCTTACTGTAATGGCAATATATTTATTGAAAGGTCACTGTCTAAAACATGCCATGATTTCCATGCCTAATGTAAATCAAAAGTCATTGATAATATTAAGTCTATCACTTCTAAAAAATATTTTTAATTGACAAATAATAAAAATATATTTATGGAGTAAAATGTAATGATATGATACATATGTACAGTGTGGGATTAAATCAGGCTAATTAACATATTTGTCATCTCACATTACAATTTCTTTGTGATGAGAATATTTAAAATCTATTCTTTAGCAGTTTGAAATATACAATGCAATATTATTAACTACAGTCACCATGCTGTGTATTAGATCGCCATAATTTACTCCCCGTTAGTTCAGTTTTGTTCATCTTCTGGAGACTTATCCACTGTTCTTCTCTTTTGGGGGCTCTTGTACCTACCCAT
>CAUYRT010090218.1:0-16802 GCA_963574885.1 Lepilemur ruficaudatus | reverse complement strand
AGTCTGCCAAACTCGGCTGAGATGACCCGTCTCGGGGATGCCTCGGGAGGGGGCCGAGGGCTTGTCCAGAGCAGGGGGACCTTTCCATGGTGGAGGCCACATTAATTCACCTGTAGTTACATAAGCTACATGCAAGAAACTGCAGTTAGACATACTTAAAAATGTACGTTATTTTGTAAAAATATACCATGTACTTAATAATTTCAAAAAATGAAAACTATTTGTTAATTTTAAAGTTATCTAACTTTTTAATCAATCTGTCGTGTCTCCTTTTTGTTGGGAAGCATTTGAATATTTGGTGGCAGCATGGAGGTCGCAGTTTCAGACCCTCTAGACGGTATCAGTCATTTGTGACCTTAAAGGCATCTTGATTTGGGTTAGGTAGGAGAATGTAGATTCTCAGCAATAAGTGGTAGAAAAGCAAGGACGCATTTTTGGGGCATCAAGGCCTGGGTATTCTGCGTTTTTCCAAGTTTCCGTTGGCTCTTTCTTAGCATCAAACAATAAGTTTGAAATGTCATCTCCCGAGAGCTCAGTCAGTTCCGTCTGTAGTTCATTATGTGCCTTCGTGATACCAACTAGGTGAGGCTGAAATGCTAATTTGAGAGGATGTCATGACTCTCAGAGTCAGGGACTCTTTCTTTCGTTGTGTTCTCCGATTACTAATAACAGTCTGTGACGGCTGCGTGCTCTTCAAATGATTCGCATATATCGTCCGGCTCATCAGTGACCTTTGCTAACTGGGGAAAATGTTCATCCGAAATTTCCTTTTGAAGAAGAAATGTTTTGAACAAAGACAGTTTTTTTTGAAATGCTTCTATTTTTTGCCACATACTACCATATGCAGACTGAGTTTACCTTGCAAAGAAATATTCAAGTCATTTTGATTTGACCTGATACTACGTAGAAATGCTGCATCCTGTAGAAATCTTCCTTCGGTGATTCACGCTGCTGATTCAGTTCTCCCTAGAGTTTAACTGTGTTCTCGCAGACGTAAAGTTCGCCAGCGCCTGTTCCTGCAGTAGCCAGCGCACTTTAGAATTGACCTCCTGGTCAAGCTGGGAGGATTATTTGGTTGAAACTTATTTTATTCTTTGGGTTTTTAAAATACATTCATTTTTAAAATAAAATAAAAATAAAAAGTGAACAAAACTGTATTAATAAAAATAAAAGAATTTGTTCTGTAAAATTTGGATTCAGTCAAAAGACCACATTTAAGGACCTAGAAGGCCACACCTTAAGGCCGCAGGTCTCCCAGCCCTGGCACAGTGAGTGTCCTGGGTCCTGGGTGGCCCGAAGGGGTTGCGGGGGGGCTCTCTCCCTCCCTGGGGGCCCGGCCTGTCCGAGCACGGCGGCCCCAGGCGGCCCAGGCCTATGCGGGGTGTGGGGGCTTGGGGCTCTGCGGAGAGGATGGAGGAGGTTTGGGGGCAGCTGTCACGCATGGGAGTGACGTGCCAGTAGAAGATGTTTTGCAAACGTCTCAGCATGTTACAAACTGAATTCCCATGTGACTCTTTGTTTGTGAGACTTCGTTAAGGACGATGCTGCCGTTGAATTATTCATCAGGTGTTTGGCCAGCATGCGTGTGAGTGCACCGCGGCCTTAAGGCTGGCCCTGGAGTGGGTGCGTGCACGTGTGTGTGTGTGTAAAACCGGGCTTGTTCCTGAACCTGACCTCCCGGGCCCCTGGCGCCGTGTGCTCCAGCCGTGGCAACCTGCCCAGTACGATTCTCTGGCCAGTCGGTGCCCTTGGACGCCGCGCGTCGATCTGCTCTGAGGGAGAATTTTCTAAGCTTTTCCATCTGCCTGAGGTGCCACCGTCGGGCACGGTGTGGGGACTCCCAGGCGTCCACAGCCTCGCGCTGGCCAGGGCCTGTCTCGCCAGATGGTGTTTCCAGGAGCCAAATAACAAACAGCCTGGAACAGCCGCGGGGAGGGGGAGAAACAAGAAGCTGCTGGCGGCCACATGGGGACAGCGGGAGCCCTGCTGGGGCGGCACGTGCAAAGGCCCTGGGAACAGGCTGTTTTCTGCACACGGGGCCGCCGGTGGCCAGGCCTGGGGCGGTGAGTGCGGCTGGAGCCTGGCTCCCCCCAGGGCTCTGCCAGGCTCCCCAGGGGCTCCCAGCGGAGACTTGGCCTGCACCCTTGAGATTCCTGACGACAGTCTGTGGGAATCAGTTTTTCTCCAAACGGCAGCCCTGCCCGAGGGAGGAGGAGGTGTTACCGCAGCACGTCGCCGCTCGCCGGAGTTTGGGCTTGTCCCGTTTCACAGATGCCGATCATTCTAGCAAGCCGGCCGGTTGCTAGAATGCTGTAGCCCTGGGCAGGCCGAGCTGAGGAGCAGGAGCCAGGGAGGGCCCAGCCCTGTGGGACTTGCGGACCCGGCGGCACCACGCGGGGCTGGGTAGGGGCAAGCCAGGACCTGGGGGTTCTGCCAGACACACGGAGTCACAGACTCACTCTGCCCCGGCCCGAGAGAGTTGCCGCATGGCTGCCTGAGCCGCTGAGCTCGCGGGAGCTGCCACGTGCCCCTTCCCAGGGCTTTGCTGTGAAGTCAGCCACGGTTTGTGGCAAATGCTACAGATCAGGGCGTGTGTGTCTGTGTCTGTGTGTTTAACACCTGTGACACAGGGTCTTGCGGAGAGAAGCCAGCGTGGCACAGGGTGGGGTCTGTGTGGGGTGCTGTGGTGTGGCGCATGGAGCTCGTATAGGTCACAGGTGTGGCCCGGGGACCGGCTCAGAGCCTGCTGGGGCAGGACCAAGAGAATGGACCCCTTGGGCTCCCCGCTGCGGGGTCTGGGCCAGTCAAGTCCCACGTCGCGGCAGGTGGGCAGGGAGAGGTGGTCGTGTGTCCTCCCTGCGGTCGGAAGCCAGGCTGGGAGGCTGGCGGCACAGCCTTTGCCCTCATATCTGGGCCAGCGCAGCAGGTAGGTGGAAAGGTGACGCGTGAGTCCTCGCTGCAGGAGCTCTTAGCACCCCCGCTGCCCAGGGCATTCCTTGGACGTCTTGTCACCGAAGTGTTGGAGAGCAGCCTCTGTCTTAGAGCAGAGGTGATCGGTCCACTCAGAAAACGTAAACTGTGACAGCTCTGCCTGGGTAGGGGCTGGAAACACACTTGCTCTCTAATCCCAGGACCCTGTGAACATGACCTTATATGGCAAAAGATATGATTCATTAAGGGTTTTAAAATCAAGATCCTGGATCACCCATGTGGACCTCAAATGCCATCGCAGTGTGCCCCACGAGAGAGGTAGAGGGATCTGGCGGACGCAGAGGAGACCCGGCCACAAGCCCAGGATGCGCCGCGGGAGCCGGAAGAGGCAGGAAGGAGCCTCTCCGGGAGCCTCCGGGACGCACGGCTCTGCTGACACCTCGATTTCGACCCAGGGATGCTGACTTTGGACTCCGGGGCTCAGGGCTGACAGAGAATAAATTTCTGCTGTCTTAAGCCACCAAGTTTCTGGAAACTTGTTCGAGCAGCCACAGGAGGCTCGTGTATCCTGCACCCTCTGAGCGAGTCCTGCTCCCCGTTGGGAAGGTTCTGGAAGGCAGACAGTACCGCAGCTTGGGTTGATGTTACGGCTGGTCCATCCGTCTATCCTCGTACCTGGGAACGACAGCTCTGCCTGGGCAGGGCGTCCTCCCGCCTTGCCCGCGGGGCGGCCATCACGCTCACCTGGGGGAACGTGGGGTGGTGAGAGGTTCCACCTTCACCTCGTCCCAGGGCTCTGTGCTCAGCGGGTCCCGGCAGGAGGAGAAGGCAGCAAGGCCCTGGTGGGGTGGGGGACCTGTCTCCTGACTTCACTTGAGTCCCTGGAACCGAGGCCAGCAGTAGGTGGCCGCCGTGGCTGGCACGATGTCACGTGGCCCAGAAGAGCTGGGACGGCTACCCGGCCTCACCTCCCGCTGCCCGAGGCCCACCCACCTTGCCCCAGGTCACCAGCAGGAGCTAAGGGTGCCTTCGCACGTGCAGGAAGAGTGTTCTGGAAACTCTGCCGCCGGGTGCTGGCCCAAGTGAGTCAGGAGCTTATTTCACGCGGAAAGCTGCGTGCCCAAGTGCCCATCAGCAGGGGGGCAGGTGACCTGTGGCACAGAGGCTCCGCGAATCACAGGACAGAGACGCCAGGAGTAGAGACCGAGCTGTGCATCCCCACACGTGGCCAGCGTCACTTGCGTCTCTCGGTGGGAGAAGCCGGGGCCCAGGCTGCCTGCACGGCCGTGGGCACCACACTCTGGGCCAGGCAGAGCCGACCCGCGCAGTCCTGTTGGCCTCGGCCTGTGCCTTCGTGTGAGCCGAAACCAGAACTGTAGGTGGCTCTTCTGGCCCAGAGATGTCAGCGACTCCAACCTCAGTGCCAGGACTGTCCTCTTGACCTCGTGTCGTCCCCGGGAACGTCCATGAGCAGCCAGGTTAACAGGCACCATGGCCAGAAACCCTCCTGCTCAGGGCTCAGCTGGAAGACGCGGGCTCTGAGTCAGCCTCCAGGAGCCGAGCCAACACAAGCAGCCCCGCGGCCTGGCTACCGAGCGCGACCTTCCTGATTTCCGTTTCCTTTCTCGGTGTTGGTAGCTGCTGCCCGGGTGACTCACGCGCAGATTTGGCAGCAGGAAGCCCAGCGGGGGGGACAGGCCAGACAGGTGGCCCGTCTGAGCGGGGGCAGTGACGGCAGCCTGGGGCCCATTGGTCAGCAGAGGCCATGTGGGGGCCCAGGAGCTGCAAGGCTGGGACCTGATCATTCACACCCAGCTCACCTTGGCCTGGCGTACAGCAGAGGCGTCAGGACCAGGGCCGTGGACTTGGGAGCGGGACAGGCCTCTGAGGTCGGCCCTTCCGCGCAGCCGAGTGAGGCCCCCTTGCCAGGACGCAACTGGTTCCCAGCCAGGCCAGGGCTGGAACACAAGTCTTCCGGATTCCCAAATCCCTGAATCTAGCCAGGGTGCCCCGAGGCCACACTCTGCACCCCTGAGCTGGCCAGGACGGATCACCATCTGTGTCAGGGTACACACCTGGCCAGAGCCCAGGGGCCTGCCAAGCAGCCGTTGAGTCCTGCCCTGCCCACAGGCCCGGCACTCCCTGCTCCAGGCACCTCAGCGCACAGCTCCGTCCTCGGCGGAGGCTGGCGTCTGTCCTCAGTCCCGTGTGCGGCTGGTGTGGGGTTCCGCACGCTCGCCCCGCCCAGCCCGGGAGCCGCGCTGAGGAAGCCCTCGACAGGGCGCAAAGCAACATCACACCATGGGACACTGGGGGAGGGGCTGGTGACCATGCAGGTTCACGCTTTCCTGTGGCCACACTGGTGGGCGGTGAGGCCAGGGGTGGGCCTTGCCCCTTGCTGGCCCCTGGGGGCTGGGACTGTCTCCGCCCCCCACTGGGTACCCCCTCTCACCTGCAAAGGGTGCCGAGTGCCCTGTGTGGCACGGCAGGTCCGGGCACTCCAGGGCACTCCACTACGACACGGCTCCCCACCCAGGGCAGCAGAGGGCCCAGGCCAGGCCCCCGCCCCAGTCGAATGTCCCAGCTTCCGTCGGGCTGCCAGACTCAGGCTCCTGGTCCACAGAGTGGAGCCGCGCTGCCGCGGGGTCAGGCGGGACATGGGGTCAGGTGGGATGCAGGGTCAGGTGGGACGCGGGGTGCGAGACCCTCCGTCACGGCTCCCCGGTTGATAGGAGACTGGAAGCAGCCGAGGGCCTCGTGGAGCCCGTTCACCAGGGCGCAGGGCAAGCGCCGGGCGGGGAGTCCAGAAAGGACCTGGCCTGAGCCCTGGTCCTCGAGTGGGGAAACCGAGTCTCAAAGGGGGCAGAGCTCGGGCTCTTGGTTCCCAGCTGGGCACCCCCGGACACACCGCTGCGTTCACACGGAGACGCCCATCCGGGTAGGTGGGAGGGGCGGTGGACACGGCCACAGCAAGGCCAGAGGCCCAGGAGGAAGAGCTGGGGAAGACCGGCCGGTGCGTGGGGTCCCGGAGGCTGCCCTGGCCACGCTCTCAGCAAACAAAACGGAATTTCTAGCATTGGAGAAACGGCAAGAAGACATCCAGCCAGGCAGTGGTGGCCCCGGGATTTAAAAGTCAGAGATAATGTTTAAGCTGCCAGGCTTGGCCGCCAGGTCCACAGCGTCCTCTCGTGCGGTTCTGTGACTGGGGAGTGGGGCTTGGCCCCACCCGCCGGGAGAGCCTGGCCAGGCCACCTCCTCCCTGGCCCTGTCTCCCCCCTGAAGACAAGGGCCCGGCTGAGGTCCTGGGGCTGCGGCTGCAGCACCCACAGCCCGGCACCCTGAGCCAGGTCAGGGCTGGGGGCCCTGTGCTTCGGGTGCCCCAGGCTGGGGCGGGCAGGCCTGGGAGAGGAGACCCCGCGCTGTGGCTTGGCTCCAGAGTCCCCTGTGGAAACACGGACTTGTCTCACTGCACTGTAGACACAGCATCCTCAGAGTCAGAGATCGATGGCAGGCGCAGGCGGACGCGGCCCCGGAGGGCCCAGCGGAGCCAGGAACTGCCGCGCCTGTGGCACGAGGCCAGGGCCGTCTTGGCACTGGGTGTCGCTGGGTCGGGCCGGCCAGGCCGTGGCATCTGTGGGCCCCGCCACACCCCGGAGAGGTGTCCCTGCTGGCCCAGCCAGCCCGGGACCACGCTGGACTGCCCTGTGTGGTGGGCACCAGGCCCACCCTGGGACCACGGGGCACAGTGGAGTGGCCAGCACTGGTGCGTCCTTTAATCATGAATGCCACCTTTAAAAAAAAACACTTATATTATTGACTTCTTGAAAATTAAGATATAATTCACATACCTTGGAATTTACGCCTTTAAAGTAAATTTAAAGGTTGGGTCAGTGGCGCTGAGTACACTCACACCATGTTGCAGCCACCGCCATCAGCCAGAGCCTTATCCCCCAAACAGAAGCCCCCGCACACGTCAGCTGTCCCCGTTCCTCCCCCCAGCCCCTGGCAACCGCTAATCATGCCTGCCTCTGTGGACCTGTCCGTCTGGACACGCGTGTGAATGGGTCACACGGCACATGGTCGTTGGTGTCTGGCGTCTCTCACTGGGCGTGGCGTGTCCGAGGCTCACCCCGCTGTGGCGTGTCCGTGCTCCGCGCCTTCCTGTGGCCGGGTTGTGTCTCATCATAGGAATGAACCACATCTGTGTTTTATCCGTCCATCCGCTGATGCACATCTGGGTGGTTTTTGCCTTTTGGCCATTCTGGATAATCCGCAATAAACACTCGTGACGAGTTTTTGTGTGGACGTGTTTTCAGGTGTCTCGGGTGTAACCCTGGGAGTGGGCTTTCTGAGTTATGTGGTAACTTTGTGTCTGACGTTGAGGGTAAAATCAAACTTCACATTCACACTGACACTCACACGGCCTTTTCCGTTGACCTCTGTAGTCACCTTTGCCGGCACCTTCGCTGCTTCCACCAGTTTGCGTGACCGTTCGAGGCCCGTCGTTTCAGCCCGTCGGCCTCCGTGTAGCATCTGTTTGGAGCAGTTCTGCCAGGGATGCATTCTCTCAGATTTGCTTAAAACGTTTAAAAGTTCAGATACTTATATTCTTATCATTTTATTTGCTTAGTTTCACCTTTGCTTCGGAAGGACGGCCGCAGGATATAATACTTCATTCACTAACACGGGCCAAGGGACTGTAGTGAGGGGAAGGTGGGCTTGGTTTCCAGGGACCCTGGCTGGGGAATCTCCCTGCCTCCCAGGTCCGGGGCAGCCAGGCCTGCCGTCTCGCCATTTCCCAAGCCCGGGTGCCGTGGTGCAGGAGGAGTCCAGATTAAGGCAGCCAGGTCTAAGTACCCGCACTCCCCTGCCCAGCCGGCACTCGCAGCCCCGCGGCGACAGGAACGGGGACTCAGCTGCCTGCGCACTCCGGGCAGCGCTCAGTGGCACTGGCGGCTGTGGCACCTGCGGGTAGCTCCAAGTCCCGGCCTCAGCCAGCACAGATACGCTCAGACCCCCCGTGTGTGATGGGCCTCTCCTCTCTTGCTACCTTTAGGGTTCGCTTTGTGTTTTTGACTCTTCACAGTTGGACTGTGACGTGTCTACGTGCGGATCTCTTTGAGTCCATCCCGCTTGGAGCTGAGCTTCTAGAACGTGTAGATCAGTGTTTCCACCACAGTCGGTTGGCTGCTGGTTTCCCAAATACTCCTCCTGCCTCCTCCTCTTCCTCCTCTCGGCCAGGGACCCCGTGGCGCTGTGCTTGATGGCGTCCCAGAGGGCTCCGGGGCTCCATTGCTTCTCCACGTTCTTTTTTTGTTCCGTTCCTCAGACCCTTTCTTCCGCCTGCTCCTGTCCTCTAGTGGCCCCTCCAGTGGATGTTTCATTTCAGTTATGGTATCTTCAACTCCAGAATTTCCTTTTCTAAAAAAATGTCTCTCTCTGTTGACATTCTCTGTTTGATGATACATTGTTCCTGCACTTTCTTTTACTCTTTATACACGGTGTCCGTTAGTTCTTTGAGCGTATCTGAAATAGCCGATTTAAGGTCTTTGTCTAGTGACTCTAATGTCTGGGCTTCCTCGGGGACGGTTTCTGCCGACTGCTTTTCCCGTGTGTGGGACATACTTTCTTGTTTCTCTCAAGCTTTTTTTAAAACCAGACGTTTACAATAATGTAACGTCGCATCTGTAGAAAGCAGATTCTCTCCCTACCCAAGGTCTGTTTTGTTGCAATTTGTCATTGTCATTTGTTTAATTATTTTCTGAACTCATTCTGCAAAGTCTCGGCTCCCTGTCCCGTGTTCCCACTGCAGTCTCTGCTCAGCGAGCTCCGTGCTTGGCTCACAACTGGGCAGGGGTTTCCTTAAACGTCTGGGACTGAAGAGCCTTCCCGTCTTCGCTGGGGGGCTCTGTGTGTGCTGGGGCACCTTCCACCTGCCCACCAGGCGACAGCTCTGTCCCAGTCTTCACTTCCTGCCCATGGTTTACGGACACGAGCCCGCCGTGGTCTTCTTGGGCCTCTGCCGTGTGTGTGCGCCATCCTGGGCTGCGCCGTCCTGGGCTGCGCCATCCTGGGCTGCGCCTGCCCTCTGGAGCCACAGGTGTGTGCAGGGGTTTTTCAGATGTCCCCAGGGCGTCTCAGACCCCCAGCCTTTCCTTTCAAGCTTTTTTTTGTTAGCCTATTCTCCCCCCAAATGTTGTCCACTGCCTCAGACAAAGGATTGCCTCTAGGTTGTTTGTTTGAGGGTTATTTATATATTTATTTTGAACAAATGTCCCCAGGGGAATGGCTGCTCCTACTGGTCTAGCTCCAAGGCAGCCGGACAAAAGGAACAGCCCTGAAGTGGAGCCCCCGCCCCGGGGAACAGCGGACGGGTCAGGCGGTGACAGTCCTTTGGGAATGAGCCCTCGAGAAAAAGAGTCACTCACAGTCCCATGGGCAGTGACACGTTCCATGTTCCTCACAGCACAGTGTCTTCTAGTCCTGCCGTGTCCCGCAGAGCTGGGTGTGCCAGACGGTCACACCTGCAGACCCAGGATGCGGGCAGCCGAGCCCCTGCTCCGTCTCCCTGAGACTTGCGTCCCCTCTCGGCTGCCTCCGCCTCGCAGCTGGCAGCGCCTGCATCCATGGTCACCTGGTCTTCTGGGTCAAATTTCCCTCTCAAAAGGACACTGCGGAGGCATTTCGGGCCACTGAGATCACCCAGGCTGGTTTCCCGTCTCAAGCAAAACCTCAGGCAAAAACCCAGACTTAAGGCCGTGGCCACAGGTCCAGGGCTTTGAGACCGGGACATTGTTGGGGCCAGTTTCCAGCCTCCCACAGGTGAAGGATGGAACAGAACCTCGAGGCTGGACCACAGGACTGTGGAAGTGTGGGGGGCGTCCTGCAATCCCAGGGGAAGAAGGAAGAGGAGAGCGTGGCAGCTTGCGGAGGGCGGGGCCTGGGGGAGCCCCAGGGGTGGAAGGCGGATGGGACAGAGGGTGCTGGGGGGCCTTGCAGAAGCAGCAGCCCGGGACGTCCTTCCACTGCGGGGGGAGGGAGGCCCCAGTGAGGACCGAGGTGCCCGCAGGCTGTGCAGACAGGACGGTAGGCAGAGCTGAGCGCACACCCAGGTCCTCCGAGCCCGGGGATGCCCACACCAGGAGGGCCAGCCCCGTCCCCCCAGGGCATTTCCATCTGGGGAAGCGAAGTTGCCTGAGCCCAAGGCAGGCCCTGCTCTGGGAGGCCTCTGATTTGTGGGAGGAGCTAAACTCCTGTTCTGGGGGAGGACTGGCAACGCACAATTGTGGGGGGCAAAGAGAAGCAAGGCGGCAGTGGGTAGAGAGACAGAGGCCTGGCTGGCAGGGGAACCACTTAGGGGCCTGGGAGGAGAATGTTCCAGATGGGAGGGCAGCAGGTGCGGAGCCCTGGCGGGTGCAGGAGGCAGCCACAGGCTGGGCTGGGGCTGAGGGGGGCGCAGGGTGGGGAGGCAGGGAAGGGCACATCTGTCCCTGGGCCTTGTAGGGAGTTGGGGTTGAACTCTGCAAAGAAGGCCCCTGGAAGGTTCTAGCAGGGAGGCAGAGCTGCCCTAGTCTAACGCCTGCTTAGCGCCGAGTGCCAGGTGGTGTTGTGAGCACTCCACATTTATTGACTATTCTTTTTCAGCTCATGGGAAGGAGTGAGGCTGGGTCGGAGTCGGGGAGAGGTTCAGGGCCTGGGACCCCACTGGCAATGCCCATGGAGGCTCCGGAAGCCCCTGCCTCGCTGCGTGGGCAGCCATGAGCTGCTTCGCCTGTGTCTTTCTCTCCACCACTCCCTGTGGACGGGGCAGCCGGTCTATGCCAGTCAGAGCGCAGCCGCCTGGCTTTGGGGCAGGTTCAGGGTGGTGCAGTCGGCAGGAAGCCCTGTTGTCACCTGAGAAAGGAAGGGCAGCTCGGGGACGGGGGAGGAGACGGCCGGCCCACCGAGTCCGAGTCCGCCGAGTCAGCCCCGAGTCCGCCTGCCTGAAGCCCCTCACGCCCGAACCGCCCGGTTCTGGGAGCTGGCAGACGCGCGGGGGGTGTGGCCGTCTGAGCAGAGTCTCCTATTAGTGGCTCCTGCGGCACCCTGGGGTAGCAGGTAGGTCGCACAGCCAGGTAAGTGCCAGGAGGAAAAGCACAGTGGGGAGGGTCAGTGCAGGCGGCTCTTCGCCCCCAGCAGCCGTCCCTGTAAGCCCCTGGGGCTCCGGGAGCCCCTCACAAGAGTTGGGTGAGCCCCAAGAACCGCTCCCAGATCCCAGACTCCGTGTCCTGTGTGTGGCTCCAGAGCCCAAGCTGCTGTTGCTACGTGACCCTGACCTCGATTTAGAGACTTGGGGGAAGGACTCCGGATTCGGTCCAGTGCAGATGCAGCCATGAAGCAGGCGCTTGCAAGGGAAGCTCGTGGCAGCGACCGTGGAGGGTCAGATGCGGCAGAGCTCACGGCACGGCCGCCTGTGTGTCGTTCAAACGGCAGAGATGTCTGTGCAGACAGGGCAGAATCGCCGCCGCGGGGCCGGAGAGGGGGGCTGATCTATTTCTGTGTCTGCCGTTCAGACACAGGGCGTGTTCAGTCTGTGAGCGCTCCTAGGGTGTCGGCGTGTGCTCTGTGAAGTGGGCTGCAAGCCGCCACCTTGCAGAAGCTACTGGAAGCAAACGCAGCATCCTCTAGGAGGGTGTCTGCACTCTGGGCGGGGGGTGTCTCCCCCCAGCACCAGGGGGGACTCATTCGTTTGACGCTCTAAGGGAAAACGCCTCTTTCTCTTCGCCCGGTTTGTCGGTAGTCTGCGTGAGCTCAGCCTGTCTTCTGGAAGTCAGCAGACACCAGCCGTCCCCTCCAGGAGGCCAGATGTTCGGGGACCTGCCGAACACACATGGCCTCGTTTGCTCAGCCGCAGCGCCCCGTGGAAAGGCCCTTCCCCTAACAATCCTCAGGCCCCGGGAGGCCGCAGTGTGGACGCGGCGGCCGTGGGCAGGTGCTGATGCCCCGTGCGCTCTCCGCCCAGTTAGATCTTTCTACCCATTCGGCTGACGGGCGTCTGGCCAGAGGAATTCAAAACGTGCGTGTAAGCAGTGAGTCTGCTCCGAAGTGAGCGGTCCTTTAGGAAATAGGCAAAGCATCCCATGAGATCGATACTTGGCATCTGAGTTTGGATTTTTCTAAAAGGATTGCGAAATGCCAGCTGGCAGGAGCAGCCAGGGGCCTCCGAGGAGACCCTGGAGGGTGCGTTGAGCAGGTGCCCATGCTAGGTTTTGGGGCGACCAGACTCCTTGAGATGTTGGGCCCCAGCCGAGGCAGTGTGTGCAGCGGGGCGCGCTCTGGGACGGACAAGCCCGCTGCTTGCCGTGGGTTGTCGGAGTCGCGGACGCCCAGGCCCTGCTGACACAGCAGCGCCGCCATGGGGAAGCCGCCCACAGGCTCAGGAGGGACAGCTGGGCTTGGCCAGGTGAGTCGGGAGGCCGAGAGGGCCCCTGGGGGTCTCTAGCCAGGGAGGGGTCTGGGTTTGGGGGAGTCGAGGCCCTGGAGACACCAGCAGAGATGGGTCTTTGTGATGACCTGTGGGCGGTCGGAAGGTCCCCCAGGGAGATGCCCAGGCCGTGCACTGCAGCCACAGGGGCTGGGCGAGAGCGGCCGGGCCCTCCAGGGAGGACATCTCGTCCGGTCACACCTGTGCAGGCACAGGACGTGGCCCGCCGCTGACGTGTGTATTCATAGCGTCACTGCCTGTTCATTACAGAGTTAATGTGTCCCTTCTAGAAGCTTGGGAAAATGCGGATTGGCACAGGGCAGACAACGGAAACTGGTAGCACCCCAGCCACTCCGATAAACTGCTGCTGGCGTTTATTTTACCAAACGACATTTCCGATGTGTACGGGACCGTCTACTACGTCATTTCCCACCCTGTTTGTCCCTTCCTGATGTGTCCTGAGCACCTGCACGTGTCACTGCCCGCCCCGTCACGGACGCTGCAGGCTCCACTGCGCGTGCGCACACGGATCTGCTCCGCCAGCTCCCTGCCGGCCTCGGCTGTGCCCAGGTGCGCACTGTGGCCAGCAGTGCGGCCCTGCACGCCCGTGGGGACCTTACGTCTATCTGGGGACCCCACCCCCATGCGTAGGCCAGGCGGTTTGGACGGGGCTGCGTCAGTCGGGCCTGGCCAGGCAGAGCCTCCCACCCTCCTGGTCACAGAGACTCGGTCGAGGACGGTCGTGTGACCTGAGCCGTGCACACGGGAAGGGCACAACATCACTGATCACCCCTGGACGCCGGTCGAAGCCACGGGGAGTGGCCGGGAAAGAACAGAACGGAACGGGTGCTGGTGAGGGTGAGGAGCACGTGTGCGTTGCCGGTCAGAATGTGAAGCGGAGCCGCCGCCTTGGGAAACAGTGTGGCGGCTCTTCAAAAAATTAAAGATGGAATTGGTATGCTCCAGCGACTCCACCCTGGGTCTGTGCCCAAAGAGCTGGAAGGTGAGTCTCAGAAAGACACTGTCACCCCACGTCCACGGCAGCCTGTTCCCACGAGCTAACGTGGGCGCGGCCCCAGCTCCAAGAGCCCCTGGACAGACGGGTGGACGGAAGGCGGTCTGTCCACACCGCGGAGTGCGCTCAGCTTTAAGAGGAAGGGCCTTCTGACATACGCTACTGCCGGCTGCGCCACATGGATGCGTTTCACGCCACCGAACCCGCATTCACGACGGTTAAGATGGTGCATTTCGTGCTGTGTGTGTTTTACCGCAATAAAGGCACTGGGTGGGGAGAAGAAACAGGGTGCTGGGTGTGAGAAAGGGGCAGCAGCCCGAGGACTCCCTCTGGGCCTGCAGTGAGAGTTCGCTCACACCACCGTTCTGTCCCCGTGTTCCTCCAGGAGACGGTGGACGGGCAGAGCCGCCCAGGGAGAGGACGTGGTTTCGTAATTCAAAGTGTCTCGTCAGGTGCAAAAATGGTACCAGGAGTGGGCATGGGACTCCCCCGGCGTGAGACGGCGTCTCGGCCACGGTGAGGCAGCCACAGAGACTTGGGCTACGCCATGGTCGATCCGTGGATCCTGGACTCGGCCCTGGGGCTTGCCGAGGCCCCCACCCGCGTTGGCCCCAGCTCAGTCCCTGAGATTGCAGGGTGGGAAGGAAACAGCTGTGCCGGGGCAGGGGGGTGGGGTCATGCCTTCAGGAGCCTGCAGAAGTCCCAGCTGGCCAGGGGGGCGTGGCCACACTCCCTCCCCATGAGAAAGCACATGCTGTTTCCCAAACCGGGGTCAGAGGCAATGCCCAAGCCCAGAATGACACTGGACACAAGGCTCGGGCCCCCACTCTGTGCCCCCAAGGTCCTCACTGTTTGCCGTCGGGAGCCGTCCTCTGGTGGCAGCCTGGGCCCTGCCTCCCCTCCCAGACTGTAGGGCCACGGGAGTGGGCCAGGGTCGTGGCCAGAGGTCAAATACATTTTCACCTCTCAGCTAATGCCCCCCAATGTAAATCAACCTGCAGGAATCCCCAGTTCTGCCGACAAAGGTTGGGATTGCCCCAGCACAGCGACCTTGGGCCTGCCAGGGGGATGGAGCCTGGGAAATGCTGCGGACCCTCCTCCCGCCTCATGAGCCCACTTTGCACATGGCCGCTGGAGAGGAAAGGCAGAAATGCTGGCGGCCCACACCCTTGGGCAGACGCCCTCCTCTGCCCATCTGGCCGGGCATTCTTTGTGGCAGTGCCCTCTTCCCCCTGTCCCTGCTGCTCCACCCTGACCCCTGGGGACACCTGCATGCACGGCCGGTGGCCTGGGAGTTGAGGCCTCCACGTGGGGGGGAAAGGGAGAAGGTGGGGGGAGGGGCAGCCATGTGGGTGACAGCCTCCTGGATGTCGTCCCAGTGCCCGGGAGGGGGCGTGGGGTGACCTCGAACAGAGACAGCCACCAAGAAACCAGAAACGGGCCATGCTTGCAGGGGGGATGCGAAGAAGGGAAGTGACCAGGGCGACCGCTGCAGGCTTGGGTGGGGGTTCCGTGGGTTGGGGGTTGGGTGGGGGTCCCCGTGTCAAAGCTGCCCAGATGGATGGCAAGGGGCAACGCCCCCAGCAGCAGAGGTGGACCACGCCCCACCCCCTGCAGCAGAGTCGGACACCCCTTCTCCCCTCCCCCACCCCAGGCCCCACCCCCACTCCGAGCAGCAGAGGCTGGCCGAATGTCGGGAACCGAGTCCTGTCCTTGGTTCTCAGCCAGGTGCGGATATTGCTTTGGCAAAAATAAAAACGTGACAAAAGGAGAAGCCCAGGGCACCAGCC
Organism: Lepilemur ruficaudatus; assembly: GCA_963574885.1. Taxonomy (NCBI): domain Eukaryota; kingdom Metazoa; phylum Chordata; class Mammalia; order Primates; family Lepilemuridae; genus Lepilemur; species Lepilemur ruficaudatus. Next base: position 1,603 of record CAUYRT010090218.1, on the reverse strand, counting down.
CTGCCCTCGTGGCTGTCGCCGGCGGGTTCTGCGCTCAGCCCTGGCCACTGCGCCCGCTTGGGTCCCACTCGGTCCGCGGGCTGCTCGGCCTGAGCTGAGGGTCTTCCCTGCGCGCCTGGGCGCGGTGGGCGCTCCCCAGCCAGGGCGCAGCTCCGTGGGTCCCTGTGCGGGGAGCGGGTCCCCGTGTGGGGTTCCCTGTGCCAGGGTCCCTGTGCCGAGGTAGTTTCCGTTGGGTGTCCCTGTGCGGAGGAGGGGCGGTCCTGGAGAGGGAGGGGGAGTCCCCATGAAGGTGTCCCTGTGCGGAGGGGGGGCGGGAGGGGGCAGGATGTCCTATATGGGGTAGCCCTGTGTGGAGGGGGGGAAGGGGGGCAGGGTGTCCTATGGGGGGAGCCCTGTATGGGGGGGAAGGGGGGCAGGGTGTCCTATGGGGGGAGCCCTGTGCAGGGGGAGAAGGGGGGCAGGGTGTCCTATGGGGGGGAGCCCTGTGCGGGAGGGGGGAAGGGGGGCAGGGTGTCCTATGGGGGGGAGCCCTGTGCGGAGGGGGGGACGGGGCCTGTGCTGCGGAGACCGGGCCAGTCCACCCGCCTGGCGTCCTGTGCACAGCACGCCTTGGGGCCACCGCCCCCGCTGTCGCACATTCCCAGACATTCTTGGGCAATCAGGGCGTCCTGGTGTTGGCGCTGGGAAGGGGCCAAGCGCCGGCTCCCACATGCCGGCTCTGTCGCTGGGGATGCTATTTGCCCACGCTGTTTTCGTGGGCAGCGCCCGGGGGACTTGTTCCCACGCTGCCCCGGCGCCTTGCCACCGCTGGCATGCAATCCGTGGGGCGCTGTGCCTGGTGCCACCAACAGACCAGGAGACAGCTCCGCCGCAGGAGCAGCTCCCAAGGTGGCTCAGGTGCCCAGGCAGGTGGAGCTGGGGCCATACTCCTGCCCAGGATCCCCGCGGTGTTAAATCCATCCCAGTTCTCCTAATCCTCACAGCTGCAAGGTCCTGGCATTGTGGCAGTGGTCAGTGGCCTCTGTCATGTGCCCAACCCAGGGAAGGGCTGCAGGGAGCGGACCGGCCAACAGAAACTCCAACCCTGCACTGCAATGTTGGGTCAGGTGTCTCTGGCTGAAGAAGACCCCACAACCTGTCATTGGGGGCTGTGGCCCCACCCATGCCAGGCCGGGTGGGCTCTCCCAGGGACAGACGCGCACACGCGCACACACACACACACACACACACGGTGTCAGCTCCAGCCACTTGCTCGCTAACGTGGGAAGCGCTAGTTCCAGCCTCGCAGCCAGGTTGGAGCCCCGGGCGCTGGGGTGTGGGACGGAGCCCAGGCTGCCCCAGCCTCAGCGTCCGCCCTGGGCCACGGCAGGGCAGTGCCCCTCCCGGTGAGAAGCATTTGTACAGGCTCAGCGCAGGTCCTAGCACGGGTTTAAATTCTCACACCACACGTGAAGAAGCCACCGTCTGTGCTGCAGTGTGACACAGACCTCAGGAACAGGACCTGGATTCGGGAGACCCAGAGAAGCCACAGGCCTGAGTCGTGGCCCTCACCGTGTCCGTGAGAACCCAGAGTCTGAGATGCTAGTGAGAGACATCTGGACAA
>CAUYRT010090216.1:0-14166 GCA_963574885.1 Lepilemur ruficaudatus | reverse complement strand
TCCAAGAACCATTGGCTGGCCTATATTTGGAGTTAAATCAATTTTAAGTTCTTCCTTTGCCTCCATCCCTTTTCTGTTTTTTAGTATTTTTACTTCCAAATTCCCTCAGAATAGGAGAGAGAGAGAGAGTGAGAGAGAGAGAGACAGAGACAGAGAGACAGAGACAGAGAGATAGAGAGACAGAGAGAGACAGAGACAGAGAGACAGAGAGAGACAGAGAGAGAGACAGAGACAGAGAGAGACAGAGAGAGAGCAAGCCAGGCTCTTTGGCTCTTTTTTAACTACCAGGGGAACTAACAGAGTGAGAACTCACCCTTCCTTCCCCCAGGAAGGGCATTAATTTATTCATGCGTGATCTGCCCCCAGGACACAAACGCCTCCCATTAGGCCCAACCTCCAACACTGGGGATCAAATTTCAATGTGAGGTTTGGAGGGGACAAACATCCAAACTATAGCACAGCCTATAAATACAAATGAGATAAAATGAGATAACTTCAGTGCTTAAAACCCAATCTGCTAGACCACGGCTTCTGCAGTGCTCCTCCTGGTGCTCTCAGAGGTGTGAGAACCTCCAGGTGTCCCATCAGCACCGCACTTCCTTTGCCACTGACACACTGCAGGATTCATACCGGGTTCTGTTCGAAGTAGGGAGAAGGATCTTGCTTCCAGCTTGGACTGTATGTCGTCATCTCAGCTCACGTGTTTTGCTCCTTGTCTCTGGGTCTTACAGAGTCCCTTGCAAAAATGACCTCCTCAGCTTTGAGACCCAGCTCTCCCTTTCTACTGGGGTCTGACTTGAGTCTGGGGACATGCTATGCTATTGGCCCATAACTCAGCTTCTGGTCCTGCCACACACCCCAAAACCTCCTCTAGGACCCATTCTCCCATGTATAGAACTCCTTCACACAGATAGGTAGGTTTCCACAGACTCAGAGTACAGCAGAAAGACTATGAATCCTAGTCAAGGTGTCAATGGAATATTCCCCTGTGTTTATTTTCACTCACTGGGCTTCATTATTTTGAAAATTGCCTTGTGCCCTATATCTCCATTCCATGTATATATTCATTCTTACATAAACCTGGGGGAAACGCATGGCAAAGTACTAATAGGAAAAAGAGATAAAATAGGGCAATACAAAAGGACAGAACCAAAATCAAGGACATGAGAAAATTCTAAACAGCAGCAATAAGCAATAGAAGAATGGGGAAACAGAACCAGCAACACAGATTAGACCCATGGGTAGGATAAAGCAATAAGAAAGCACAAAAAGAGACAGGAGACAAGCAACAGAATAATGATGATAATATTATGTAATATTTGTTAGGCAGCTATGCTGTGAGGCACTGTGCCATGTGCTTCACTTGCAAAATCTCAGTTAAGCACCATAATAACCTTATCAAGTAAACAATATTTTGATTTCCATTTTATACCAGGCAAGTAAGACTTAATCAGGTTTGGTACATACAGTCAACGCATATTGAGATATTGAAATACTCTTACTTCAATGGCAAATCTGCTACCCTGACTACCCAGGCATTATTCTGTACTTTGGCTGCTCCAAGTCCTTTTCTGGGTCACCTTCCTTTGACACCCCACCCTCAGCCTATTCCCCTCCCTGCCTTGCCATCATGCATAATCCAGTGACTTAAACATTAGTGTCTGAGACAATAGGAGCCTCCAGTATCTGCTTCTGGGTTATGCTGCCACCTGCTCAAACTGGTTGAGCCTCACCCCTATTTTATATATTTTGACTATCACCCCGGATTAGAAGTCAAGTAAATTTCCCAGCTATAGTTGTCCTCCCCTATCCACAGGGGATACAATCCAAGACCTCCAGCGGATGCCTGAAACCACGGATAGTGCTAAATCCTATATATATTATATTTGTTTCCGTGTATACAGACCACTATGATGAAGTTCGATTTATAAATTAGGCACTGTAATTAACATACAACTTTCCCAGAGGACTATAAAAAAGCCCTGCTCAACCCAAATGCTCTTTGAAACAGAACTAAAACCCTGTTGGTTTCCTCATGGATGAATGAAAGATACCTTTGACAGATATGTATTCCAAAAACCGAGAGAGAGAGAGAGAGAGAGAGAGAGAGAGAGAGAGAGAGAGAGAGAGAGAGAAAGAGCACATTCACATAACTTTTATTACAGGATATTTTTATAGTTGTTATATTTTATTACTAATTATTGTTGTTACTTTCTTACTATACCTAATTTATAAGTTAAACTCTACCATAGGTATGATGTATAGAAAAAAGCATGGTACATATAGGGTTTTGTACTATCCATAGTTTTAGACATCTACCAGGAGTCTTGGAATGTATTCCCCTAGGATAAGGGGGCACTACTGTATTACTATATTTAGGGGCTATTGAACTAGACATATTTTAAATACAGATTCACATTCTGTGATTGAAACAGATTCTGTGGCCAGTGGGAATCTCCCTGACTGGATGGCCTTCTTCCATTAAGGAAAGCTAATATCACAGTGGAAGCAGCAGAAAGCTTTGAAATAAAAAACCGGGACTTGAATTGGCTCTATCCTTAGGAGTTGAATGCCTTTAGCTTTGACACTTACTTTCATAAGCCATGATTCATCATCTATAAAATGATGATGAATAAAATTATAACTGGGTTGTTGTGAGGCTCAAATAAGTAAGAAAGTATTTATATAGAGAAGTTTAATGCTAACATTTGTTATCATTATATCCATTCAAAAAACCAATGTGTCATGAATCTTGATGAACAAAGGTAATGGTGGTGTCAAGGCAGGATGAAGAGGAAAAGTGAGGGATAACCTAAAATAGATTTTATAACAAAGCAGAAGTTAATTCTGTGTCATCCTGGGTTGTTCAGCTCTATTCTCAGTGTGAGGACTCGACTGGGTAATAAAGCTGAGTAGTACCGAGGGGAAGAAGAACCAAGCCTTGGGGCTGGGCTGTTGGGGAGGTGGATGAGGAGCCTCTTCTCACTTTATCTCCTTGTCCCCTACCCCCCTTTAATGGGAGTTTCCACCCTGGTGGTTCCGAACCTTTCAGGCTGCCTAGGTGATGGGCCATCCGTGCCAATTAGCCCTGCCTAATGACTAGGCAATTCTTGGAAGATGAGTTCTCCCAGGTTTCTACTCTAACTCATCTACTGTTATTCACAAACTGGTTAGTATGGTTGATAAAGCATTGCCTGCCTCTTCCAAATGTAAAGCAGACCATTGTTTTTATGGAAACCCCAGCTCAAATAGTGTCATGCGTATCACTTTCATATACAACTCATAAATACCACTTGGAAATCTTAGCTTCCTTGGCCTGCCCACAGAGAATGTGTGCTGGGAAGATGAGTTTATAATCATAATGACACAGGAGCTTGAAGGAAGCGCTGGTATTCAGAGGTTCAATAGCCTTTATCTCATTTGAGAATTGCTGTACAAGGACAGCTATGGGAAAGAAATTTGTCAAAAGGTTTTGAAGAGGCAATCACAAATTGCTGATGAAAGTAGATGAAGCTATGAAAATGATTTATGCAGACTGATTTAGAATTGAATAGTGTTATGAGACACTTTTGGAATTCCACACCATAGCTGGGGCCAGGAGGGAAGAGATGAGAAAGGGTAGAACACTGAATACTGTTTGCCAGCAGACACATTAGGCCCTACAGCTCACATCTCAGCTGTAAAATTCACTGCACTCTGGGTGTATTGGTTGTGGGAAATGCCTGTGGTTTTCCCAACCTGCCTCTCTCAGCAGGCTTTGAGTGCAAGTTGTCTCAAAGGCTATAAGAAACCAATAAGAAAGGGAGCAGTAAAAGCTAATAATTGGAAAAAAAAAAAAAAGAAATAGCAATGAAGTGTTAATTGAAACACTTTTTTTTAGTATGTTGCGAGTAATCTTATGATGATACTTGCTCACTTCTTAAGGGCAGTGGCATGATGTGTGTGGTTCCTGGTAGGCTGAGAGTGTTCCATACATATAGGAGGTATAGGGCCAAATAGTTGCTATAAAGACAAGAGGGAGTTCATCAACAGCATGATCCTTGTGAGAGCCAGAAATTTCTGCCTCTTAAACCAAAACGCCTTTTAGAGAATACATTAAAGTACTGAACTTTTCAACCTTAGCAACCTGACACCCAATTTTAGTACATGTTTAGATTTTCATGTAATATCATTTTTACTCTAGATATAATTTAACACATTAACTACACTTGAAAAAAATTTTTTTCCCTTGGGGTTGTGGTGTTTTATTACGACAATAGAGTAAAAACTTCGAAAACAAAATGATCCTTTCTAATTTAATGAAAAATTTGCTATTTTTTGTTTTCTGCGTTTTTCAATAAAAAGGTAATATAAAAACTTGAAAATTAGTAATGTAAAAATTTGAAAAATAGTTCAAAGGGTAAAGTGTTTTTCTTCACTTGTCAGGCTAAAGTATAATTGAAAGATAAACATAAATAGAAAAATGAAATTTATTGGCTTCCATTCATTTAATCCATGTTTTTAGAATCAATTTGTCGATATTAGTTGTAACAATAAGAACAGCAACAAGTAATATTTTCACGAACCAACTGCAGGGTTTTGCCAAGGTTTTGCTTCACGAGTTTTTTTGCTCAAAACTAGTGTGAGTTGAATACAACTCATATGGGAGTTAATGTGTTAATTGTTATAATGAATCAAAGAGATATCAGGGTTGAATAATTGTTACTGTTTTCCTATTCATTTGTTAATAAAAACTTTAAAGGTGACTAAGCTTCTAAAATTTTAATTGAACAGAACATTCCTTTTTTTTTTTTTTTTGAACAGAACATTCTTGGTGACTACCTGCATTGGCTCGTGTGTGTGTGCACTTTAATCTTGAACAAATAAGCAAAACTAAAATTCCTAGTAGATATATTCCTAGCGCCACATGAAAAGTTCTATTGGAATAATTATGTTGTGCAGCGAACATCGAACGTGTGGATTTAGGATTTGTTTGTTGGAGTTCATTTTGCCAGCTGAGCACTCTCAAACAATTTACTCAGTTCCTCTGTTTTGGGTTGCTCATTTGTAAATTGAAGATGACACCATCCTCACAAGGTTTCCATGAGGATTAATTGACATACATAGAAAAACACAGTACTGGCACATGGTAAGGGCACAAAATATAATCTTCCATTTCATTCTCTAGGGCAAAATCCCGTATAGTTTTAATTCACTGTTAAGGGATGAGAAAACAACGTAGCACATTAAAAATAACTGTGTGTCCCTGAGAAATAGGCCATCTGCCCATTATATATATAAAATATGTAATTTTATAGGATAAATCACCTAATATTTTACTAGGAAAATATTTTCAGTTGAATACTTAGATTTACATATATGTCATGTTATATAATCTCAGAGGTGTTGCTGATTTTAAAAAACGTAAGCATGATTTGTTATCTCCATGTGTGGGATAGAACACAAAATTGTCATGAGTACAGATTTGAAAGTAATCCAGGAATAAATTTTTATCCTTTTAAAAAGCATGGGCAATATTTTAATAAGATTGGATAAATAAGGATGAAGTTAGCAGGAAGAATTGCAATTGGGATATCAACCCCACAATGAGATGTGATATTGTCCATTCATGAATCTGGTATCTAAGCTACCACCCTTTTCTGGCTCTCTCATTAATTTATCCATAAGAATTAGAATTTGAACATCTCATTTTGTGCTTCCTGAGGCATGCTGTGCAAAATGTTAATGATCAAAAGCAGAAATACAGCAACCTTTAAAACAGGTGTTTCCATTCCAACATTTAATATCTAGGGAAATGAGATCAAAACAATGGAAAAGAGACTTGGTTGTTGCAACTTTTTGGTCATTGTCAAAACTAAGTTCCTGAAAACTAAAGGATGGGAAATGAAGTCCATGACTTCTGGTCATTTTTCCACTAGGACTTAGCAAACTGTGCTTGTGCATATGCCATGCATTCGTATCACTGCCTGTCCATCCACTACTGCTCAAGCTCGTTTAGGCTTGCTTCTGATACTTCTCTCTATAATTCTGGGCTATTAAAGAGCTCACTTCAAATGCCCTGACTGCTTCCGCAGATGCTATCCGTCTTCATGGAACAGAGTGGCTGTTAATGCCGTTTTATTCTCTTAACCACAAATGAGAGCACATTTCTGCTGTCCTGCAGTACTGCACCATTTCATCTCGTCATACTTGAGAGTAGAAACGTCTGGGATAGACCATAATAAAGTCCTTTCTATTGCTACTCAATTTTTCTTTTTTTAACATTTCCAAGAAATAATATGTTCATTTGAATTGATTAAACTTTATAAAGAAACTATAACGTAGTACATGCTAACCTCGTGATGACTATTTTTAAATTTATGGCTAGATTTTCAAAATGCACATTCATTCTTTCATGCTTAAAGCAGACTGCAGTCATCTCAAAGTGAATGGAGACAAAGGCTACCAAAAGATCGGAATTTAAGAAATATTTAAAATTAATGTCCAACCTCATAGGTCCCTATATATATTATATATAACACATATATATTTAATTTATTTTAGAGACAGTGTTTCACTCTGTCACTCAGGCTGGAGTGCGTGCAGTGGCGCAGTCATAGTTCAGTACGACCTCAGGCTTCTGAGCTCATGTGATCCTCTTGCCTCTGCCTCCTGAGTAGCTGGGACTCCAGGTGTGTGCCACCACACCTGCCTAATTTTTAAATATTTTTTGTAGAGACAGGGGTTTCACTATGTTGTTCAGACTGGTCTTGAACTCCTGGCCTCAAGCCGTCCTCCTGCCTCAGCCTCCCAAAGTGCTAGGATTATAGGCATGAAACACTGTACCAGGCCAAAAGCCTCTTTATATTAAAGTCGTTTTTAAAAAAACTGTATCTTTTTTCTATCGAATTTCTTTGTCAAGTTCAATTATATCTTCCTAAAACATTGTCTTTGATCAACCATTTTGGTGACTTTTATACATAGTGCTTTAAAATAATGCATACACATGAGAACAATTTAAAGTATAAAATGATATACAATAAATAGAAAATTCCTTTCTTATCTCAGAGCACCAGTCCTATAGTCTTCTTCCCAGATTAATTTAATATTATGAGTTTTTTGTATCTCTGGAAAGACATATATCTATAATAGGCAGAATTGTGCCCCCATCCTAAAGGTGTTCATAACTTGATCCTCAAAACCTGTAAATATGTTACCTTACATGGCAAAAGGGACTTTGCAGATGTGATTAAACTAAGGAGTTTGAGATGGGGAGGTGACTGTGGTTTATACAGGTGGGCTGAATGCAATCACAGGGGTCATTGTAAGAGGCCGGCAGGTGGCTCAGTCAGAGAAAGATTTGAAGGTGAAGGAAGCAGCCATAAACCAAAGAATGTAGGAATGCAGGCAGCCTCTGGAAGCTGGAAAGAGCAAGGAAATGAATTCTCTAGAAACCCCAGAAGAAACATAAAAGACAATACACTGACTTTAGCCAAGTAAGATCCATTTTCGATTTCTGATATCTAGAATTATAAGAGAGTAATTCTGTGTTCTAAGTCCCTAAGTTTGGGATAATTTGTTATAGCAGCATTAGGAAACTAAAAAAATCTGTATAGCTATATAATATATAGATATATCTCATCATCTGTACTTTTATACGATAAAACATATTATTCTCACTTATGTACTTTCCATTTTATTTCACAATACGATCATTTCAGATCAAATAGATAGACTCTTTCTTTTAAGAGTCTTACTTAAGACTTTCTTAAGACTCTTAAGACTCTTAAAAGAGTCATACACTATTACACTATTTTGATGTAAGTCTGTTATACCTTTTCACAAAGAGTTCTTAGTTCCATTGATGGATATACAGCTTGTTTTCATGCTTTTTCTTCAACAAACTGCTGTATTTAATATCTGCACAAGATTTTTAAAAATTATTGTATAACATTTCAAATTAAGAGAAAATAGTGTAATATACCCAGATACACCTATTATCCGACTTAAGCATTTTTATTAATCAATAGTCAATCTAGTTTCTTCTATAACTCTCTCCAATTTTGACACCCAACTCTAGATTACTTTGAAGTTAGTTCCGGGCAGCATATCATTTCATCAGTAAATATTTTAGTACTGTGTATATCTCTAAAACACAAGGAATCTTGTTCAGTAAGATTTTGTATAATTTTGAGCACATCTGTAGAATATACTTGTAGACATAAAAATGAACTTTGGTAAGAACATTATTTTTGGCTTCCTAAATTATTTCAACATGGGAGATACTTAACTATGTCCTTACTGCCACTTCACCCAATCTTAATACACTAACCTTTTTTTTTTTTTTGATAGTTTTATCAAGGGATTAACACTTAGGGTCACAAGAAAGTGAGTTTAAAAGTTTCAAAATCAACTTCGTGGTATGTCCACCTTGATATTTAAATCCATATAACTTTTTGGGAAAAATCTAACCATATATTAACTATTCATTAAAGAATAATTTTGTGGGTGTCAGGCAAGGACAGGGGAGGGGGGTCATATCGGAGCATATCTTTTAAATTTTTTTTCTATAAAAAGAACTTATGTTTCACATGTTGGTTTCCAACACCAGAAGACTCACCTTCATTTGAAAATTCCAATTAAAAAATTATAAGTGCATTTGAAACTCACTAAAATTTTTTTCCCACACATTAATATTATGATTTTTTTAAAAAAGTCTTATTTATTTGCTTTAATCACTAACATGGTTATAGAATATCTTCAATCTGTGGTCAAGGATTCTTCTTTTCACCTGCTAAAAGGAGGGTTAAGAGTTAAAGTCTGCAAATGATACAGACCTTCACTGTCAACTTAACTTTCTCTTCATCCTTTTTCTCTGTTTCCAGAATTAATGAGCTTTAGGATTTGTGGTTGTTCTGCTCGATGGATAACTAAATGTGAATACTCAGACCTGAAGCATGTGGTAGAGTGCAATAGTGGGCTCTCCAGGGTCTTAGAGCATTTTTACAAACAAAAAAGAATTTCAAAGTAAATAATTTTGTTAATAATGTTTTCAGCCAGAGGACTTCAGTAAATTCCTGGCTGGGATTCAAGTAGAGCCATTAAAACCATTCAGTATTCTACAGCGACCAAGTTATGGCTTTTCCCTTGATATTGACCCCACTCATACAGGCATTACTGTGAAATTTTATGTGAAACACATCTATACAATACACCTAGGGAAATGCTTGTAGAATATTTACACACACACTCTTACATTTTATTTTATTCAAAATATGGATTATACTGTATTTAGTATAAATACATATACAAATACATGCCTTCCTGACATGTCATAAATATTGCTTTTAGTTGCCAACAGGAGCCCAGCCAAGAGTTTGAAGCTTTTTTGTCCTTTAAATCACACATACACTCATTAGGTATTTTTCCTTATTTTTACATATGTGTGAATTTGAGTTAGAATTTGCTTTTTGCTCTGAGTAGGCAGAATGTAGAAAAAGGCCACACCCATTTATCTCAGAGCCCAGCTGCTTTTAATTGCTTTCTTTGTTTGCCAGAAGGCTCCAAACTTCACAAGTTAACCTGGTCCACAGGTGGAATCTTTTGTGATGTGCATCAGTGGCAGAGCTGAATCAATTCCAGAACCTTACATACATCATTTACCAGGCTATGTGGGCACATACTTTTAAAAAATTTAATTGCACTTATTGTAATTGCTTGGCTAATTAAATTTCCTAGGATGGGTCTAAAATAAACTTTACTCGTAGTGATATCTGCCATATGTTAAAGAACATTAGAAAGAAGTCTCTAGATTGGGATTTCTGGGTCCATTTAATATCCAAACTTTCCTTTATTTGGATAAATGGTGAGAAGTGGTGAATATTTTTGAAAACCAAATAGAAACAACTTCTGCTAATCCTAAAATAAAATTGTCAGAAATAGGGGGAAAAAATCAAATGCTTTAGATGGTAAGTGGCAATAAAATTTCAATATGTCTTGAAAACAAAGGTGATTAAATGTATTTGCAGGTGTTGTCAGTTTTAATATGTTTACATTTCTAGAAAATGTCATTTTCCTGCATAAAATGTAGTACACCTATTAATATATATACTTCACTAGCCAGAATCCCTGAGTTCCTAAGAGATCTATATAAATAAAAATATAATTCCCTTTCAGTCAAATTGCACATACAAATTGATTTCTTGGAGTGAGTCATTTACTCATTGGTATATTGATTGATCTAGTATTTATTGAGTGACTGCTGGTGACAGACAACTTAGCTAGAAAATTTATATATATAATTTTTGGCAGTCTCCCATTATCTCCATTTTAAAGATGAGGAATTATAGCTCAGATAGATAAAGTGACAAATCAGGGTCTTAGGGTCACGCAGCAGTAGAGCCACGTGTGACCAGAGGTGTCCTGACTCTGTCCAGTGTTCTAGTCACTATGCCACAGAAACTCCTAATAATACTGACAGAGTAAAATGAGTGCTGTGCTGAAGTTACAGGTTAAGTGCTATGGAAATATGGGGAATTAATCACGTCTGAGGGAGTGGGAAAGGCCTCACAGATACTAGGCTGAAAATGTCTGACTCGGTCACTCATACATTTTGTTAAAGAGTTTGCATTTTGTTCATTAGGCCATAGGGAGCCATTAACAGATTTTTAAAGAAGCATAATACATGATTCAAGTGTGTATTAAGAGAATAACTTTAGCAGCTGTGAGAATTAAAGACCAGAGCAGTGTTTATCTTCTCGGCTTTTTTTGATTGCTTATGAACCCACCATATACTTATTGTGTATAAATTATATTGCTACTGCTTTAGTACGACAGTTATATATATGTTATAAAATTATACAAAAGAAATGACGATAAGATTTAATTCTTGATTCTTTTAAATTTTAACAGTAAAATATTTTTGCTTCCTAATATACAATTAAAATAGCAATACAATTTTACCACTATATATAATTTATGTATGTTTATAGTGAGAACAATGTAAATGAATATATTTGCTAAAAAAAACCCCTGTAGTTTGCCCTTTGTGATAGAGCTATATATAATGTGCTTGTCTAAGTTCATTTCTTGATGCTTTGATTACATGGCTTCCATAGTTAAAATTTACTCAATTTTCATGATTTTATTCAATTTCAGGATATTTATTCACCTTTTAGTCTTGTCTTTTAATTATGTAAAGTTTTGTTAAGTTTGCTAGGAAATTTCCATCTTCCCTGATATCAGGCAGTTGTTACAAATTAATTGGAAGTTGTTGGACTTTTAATTTTTAATAAATCAGCTGTATGCCTGTTAATACTATCTGCTAAAATTCTTGATAGGTGAGCAAAGTGTATTCCTGAATTTTTTAACGTGTAGGTAAGAATTTTTATAGTTGCTGGTATTAATATTGGGGGAAAATTACATAACCACATTGGATTTGATTAGTTCATCATGTTTCTACCCCAGAAAGTGACTGATTAAATACATCAATGTTGTGATTTTCTTATCCTCTGGGCTTGACTTTTTAATGCTATCTTCAATTTAGTGTTATATTTCACTTTTGTTTTTGGTGCAGAGATCTTTCTTTGTCACTATTCTATGATGGCCAGTTTGATTAAAATGAAAGGATCAAAATCCTACTTTTTAACTGTTTTGCAAGGCAATATTGCTGAAACTGTCAACTCCTCCACATTGTGGACTGTCCTCTTTGCCCTCAGGATCATGACCATATCAGAGGAAATGGCTGGCATATTGCCAAGGGAGGGTGCTAGCATTAATTGATGTATTAATAATTACAGCTTATCTTTATTTAGAACTTACTTTTTTCCAAGCACTGTTCTATATTAACTAATCTTCATGGCAGCTCTATGAAAAGGTACTATATTATTTTCCTATTATATATGAAGAGATGAATTAGTTTTAATTTTATATTCATTGAATTTTGGGGGTGATGATAAATATAAACAGAAGATCTAACATTCCTTCCAATACTCTAGGAGATTGACTTCATAGCCCCTGGGGCGTGTGTGCCCCACTTTAGAGACCCCTAAAGTAGAGATGTGATGGAGGGAGGCAAAGAGATCGATTAGAAGCCCATGGAAGTAGGCAAACAACGAAACAGTGAAAACCATGACCCTTGAACTAGGAGACGGGAAGTAGAGTTACACAGAAGGTAGAATTCATAGAATTTATCACTTGTTAGCATAAACTGCAGCTAACACAGAAGAAACTTTAAGCAGCCATAGCACGGAAGGCATATATCCAATAGCCAGAGAACTGATTGAATGTAAACTTTTGTGCTGACTCCAAGCCATGTGTTACTGTTTCATCCCTTGCCCAAATCCAGTGATGCAATTTTTCCCTTACCCGCTTGTTGCTCACTTCGTCACTGAGTTGGCACCTTCCTTGGCCTCCTCAGTGGTAGCAGAGGACTGCTGAGAATGCTGCCACTTTGATTTTTTGTGAAATGATCTCTCTCAGAGCACAGCAGAATGATGAGGAAAGCGCCAGCTGTTCTGGTAGTTGTTTCATATATAGAAGTAGTCACATGGTCAGTTGTACTTGAGCATATTCTGAACCTACAGATCAGCCTGTGATCACTAAATGCCAGACTTCCCCCATCCCAGTTATGTATTCCATGAATCTTTTATCTCCAGCTTATTACTTACCTTCTGATGTTTTTATTGTATTTTAATACACAGAATGTTAAAATTTTTATAAAGTAAATCAATTGATCTTTTTGTTATTTTGCTTCTAAAGACTTTTCTCTTTTAAAAATTATGTAACTAACTATATTTTCTTCTTTTTTGAAATTATTAGGATTCTTTGGCAAGTAAAGTGAAGATTATTTTTATCTATATTATTAACCAGTTATTCTAGCATCATTTATTGAGTAGTCTTATAGATTTCTAAGGATAAGTACTTTTCTACTGAATTCTATTTTCAGCATTCTCTTTTATTTCATTGTATATTACTGATAATATGTTATAATATTTTGATTTTATACTATAGTTTAAAATATGAACGTGCCAATTAATATTCTCCTGTTCATTTTCACTCCAAAAGTTTCTGCTTTATCTTATTTATTTATTTTCTCTAAGTAACTTAGAATCAACTGAATACATTTCAAAAAATTCTGTTTTGACTTTCATTGGAATTATTTTGGATAACTTCACTCTCTCAATGTGTAGAGAATCAACATTTTTATAATATTGAGTATTCCCAACAATGAACATAATCTGATTCAATACTTATTCAAATCTTTTAAAATCCCTTAGTAAAATATTAGACTTCTGTTTTTGTAGGTTCCTTAAAATTCATGTTTTTGTTTTCAGAAATTTTATATAATAGTTTTATATTTTCTTTGTATTTGCAATAGTTTTTAAATTTATTTTCTATATAGTAATTGCTGATATATGGGTTTATTTTTACTTTTTGTTATCCAATCACTTAGTGAATTTTCTTATTAAAATCTATTAATTTTTATGTTGATTGGAAGTTTTTGGATAAACTGTTCTTAATTGTTAATCTTAAAATGACAGTTTTTATTTCTGATTTCTAATATTTAAAACTCATTTTTATTTTATTGCAGAAATGGTATTAGTGAAATATTCCTGAATTATTTTAGCTCTAGTGAATATATTGTATGCCAAATTCTCAATGGAAAATGAGGTTTGGCTTTAATTATTGCAGATTCCTGTGTGCTTTATCATCTTCTTAAACATTACAATAGCACATAAAGCAAAGATGAAAATCAAATGTCATTAGATATTTTTTAAATACCAAGGGCAGAGTGAGCCTGCTTGTTTTGAATGACACTAACTCTTGAATCTTCTTTACGGTTTCTGTCTTTGTTGGTTACCAAGGTTCTGTTTCTCAGAAGATTTTGCTTCCTTCTGGCTCCCTGTTATGCTGAGGTCCGTTAAAAGACCTAGAGTGAGGATATTTTTTCTTTAGATCACTTGTTTCTTGACCCAGTTTTAACTCCTTACTAGCCACGTATTTCAACCTATACTGTTAACCTCCTGGCAAGTTTGGTTTTGAGAGTGGACATTATTTTAATCTGAAGATATTAATAGAGGAATCAGTTTGACAGAGTAGGTTTTTGAATGTAACAAGATAAGTCAACTTGAGTGGTAATATATTTTGGGAAATCAGCTCACTACAAATTGTGACTGTAAACGTTGT